>PVLC010007592.1:0-37946 GCA_004027655.1 Graphiurus murinus | reverse complement strand
ATCAGCTCTAAAGATCTGGAGAGAAAAAAACCTCCCTTTTGAAAGAACACTTTGGGGCTTTTCCTTCCGCAAGAAACATGTTTCATGCCATCCAGACACTAAGTAGATTTCTTTCACAAAAACTGTTACATTATCTGGGTAAACATGTCAATCAAAGACTACAACTAGCAATTTACAGCAATGATGCTAGACTTAACATCTAGAGAGCAAGATTCCAGTGGGAAATCGTGTTTTTATTTACCTCTTTGTTACCAGAACATTTCTTTTAGAAAGGTTTTTATATAAGAGATTTGAAAAGAGAGTATTTATGTTATAACCAAAACAAATCTTTAAAACTTTGAGGTCTTTTTTTATTGGATTGCTTTCTCCTTCAGTTTAAGAGGTATTTTCTCCCAAACACTATTTACCAAATTTTCAAGTGTATCTCAAGACAAACACTGTTTCTTATAATGAAGCTTTGGGAGAATGGTGATATGACGAGCTATTCTACTTGCCTGTTAAGGTTTAATCATTACTTATTAATTTTCTTATTTTCATGAGATTTTCTCAAACTTAATATTCTATTAAGGTAGCATCTGTTAGAGGAATTATCTTAGTTTTTTAAAGCAAATTTTAGCTGATTACCATGAATCTACATAATTAGAATTAGGTCTAATTATGTAGTGTAAATACATGTAATATATTTATAACATATAATGCCATAATTATGATTCACAATAATGTTGAAAAACTCCTCCTTAAATTAGTAAGAAAAATATGCTGCACAGCCCCTCTCCAATTTATTAGCAATTTTACAATGTATGTTTTTCTGTAGCTTCTAAAATGCAGCTATGTAAGAAAATATAATTAAAAACAAATATATTTTGAAGTTATTACCCCAGAAGAATACTGCCAAACCTTCATTAGATTTCAAAACTATAAATATTTTGCAACCTGTTTAAGAATAAAACTTGAAAAACTAATCCTAACATGCATACATTTCCAATACACCCTGAACCCAATGTGGAATGTCTAGAATATCTAGCATGAGCAAATACAGGGCAGTTATCACTCTGTCCTATACATTATTTATCAAAATTGTATAATATATGACAAATATTGATGAATTTTATCCATGTGCTCTCTAGAAGTATAATTAGAAAAAAATCGAGCTACACCACTGTATTTTATAACCTCTATTATACACAACATGCACTTCAAACTTAGAGAAAAATATCAATCATTCATTAAATTCTCCAAATTGAATCATGTATTTGATACACTATAGCACATGGATTCACATATTTTCCCTGTACAAGAGAAGATATTAAGTATTTAATGCTTAAGAGGTCCTATAGTCTCTCCCACAACCATTCAAGTCTATGTTTATAGCTCAAATGCAACCATATACAATACTGAATCAAACATATATAGTTTTGTTCCAATAAAACTTTATTAACACACAAGCCATTGCTGGATTTGCCCTGGAATGGTACATAGGTTGCTAAGCTCTACTCTGTACCATAGTGGTTGGAAGAGGAAGTTCTAGAGTTTTGCTTCTCTATGTATACCGTGATTTCAGTATTTAACAACTTTCTGACCCTAGCCCACTTACTTTGGTTTTCTTGTTTGGAAAATGGTGGTAACAGCCATTCTTTTCTCATAAGGTTGTTGAGCAGATAAAAATGAGATAATTTGTATAAAGCACATATTTCTTTGTAGAAGGATTAAATTGGCATTTATAGACATAGAACATGTATAAACAAAATATCTAGCATTCACTATTAATTTTGATAGCACAATTTTCTACATTAAATTTGAGAAACATTTGTATAGTGGCTAAAGCAAAAATAAACCCAACACTAGTAAACGATTTTTCTAAAGTATTAGCATCATCATATCCTAATGAACTTGACATTATATAATAAGGTATAAACTACATACATATACTAAATAATATTGTGTACTTATTACTATCACTATTGTGATTTTGCAGTACTGGGGCCTGAACCAAAAGCATTCCATATATAGGCAAGTGCTCTACCACTAAGCTCTATCTCAGCCCAAATAATGTATACTTAGATAACATAATTTTATATATAGTAAAAAATCATATATAGCAGGTATGTGATTTTATATTCATGAATATTCAAACACTAAATAATTGTTTGGTGCCTAATATAGATATTCATTATGCTAGGCAACAAGCTTTCTTGCTTTTTTTAACATAGTCAAAGATGCAAACAAAGAGCAGGTATTAAAATTCAGTGTGATAAATTATTCTAATGGAATATATATATATATATATATATATATATATGCATGTATTTTAAAGGATTCAGGGGAATAGTTTGGGAAACTATTGTAATAGTGTGCATGTTACATTTCATAAAGAATTTTTGGAAATAGTGTTCTTTGTAAATCACTGTGTATTTTAAAGGATTTTCATAAACATGTTTATTTCACCACTAAAAATACAAACATTTTAAGTAGAAGATCTATATTTGCATATATTTTATTTCCCCAAATGCTTCTTGTGTTTCTATACACACTCTACTTGTCAAATATTTATTTTTTTATAAACTTGTTTTTCTGTTTAAGTAGGCAAGGAAGTCACAATTAATTCATCAAACTTTTCTTACAATTATAGAATCAATAATCCAGGTGCTCTTATGAGGATAACAGATAAAGTGCCTTATGATTTAAAAATGCGAATTTTCCCTATTTACCCAAAAAGTTGTGAGAGATAACTGCATAATACTGCTTAAAAAATGAGCTGATAAATAATTGATAATGTCATCTGCACAATACCTTTTAGTTTCTAACAAACATTCCATCCACTAGTGTAGGAGAGGGATATTAGCTTGAATGTTCTGAGTTTGAAGCCTAACTAGAGAAACATATATTAGCTGAAGATAAAAAAGTCAGTTGCCTCCAGACGTTGGGTTTCTCATCTATAAAGTAGGTGGACTTTTTAGATTCTCAAAATAGTGGGATCTATTGAATCTCAGAGTTGTCCACTTACTCCCTGAGATAATACACACACGCACGCGCGCATGCACTGCAATCTCTAAGTTGTAGTCATCAAGTATTTGGGATCACAGAAGCAAGAATGCTAACTGAAACATCCTTTTGTCCCTATCCCCTGCACCAACACGCACACCACCATGACACATCCTAGCTACCCAGAGTGGCTTGAATCTGCCAGGGTTCACTAAGCAGATTCAAGCCACTCTGGGGAAAGAAACCGAATGTCACCTGTCTTTCCTTCCTCCCCATTTCAAACTGCCCCCTCCTCCCCTGCTATATTAAATAATGTAGTTGATACACTTGGTAATAAGAAATTATCTGTTGCATTTGTAATAAAGAAATCATAGAGATAGACCTGCTATGAAAAATGATTCTTTAGCCTACAAGAAACAGGTCAAGGGAAAGGTCTATACTCTACCACCATAGAGCAGGGCTCTGCACCTTCCATCTTGCCTTTGCCAGGGAAGTTTAGTTGGCTTTCAGCCAGGAGTGTTTGTTTCCATATTGGCTGACACTGCTTTATTACTTCAGTGGTACTGTTGAGTAGTTGTGACAGAGACCAGGCAGACCACCATGACTTAAATATGTCCAACCTGGTCATCTGCAGAAAGTCTGACAACCCCAATCTCAGTGGTTGAGTCTAGGTCCCTAAAGCCATGCTATAGTTGATTGTATATGCTACTAATGCTGACCTCCCTGGGCTGGTGAACTCAGCAAGAATGACCTAAACCACAGGAAGCCAGGAGTTAATGGAGGAATGAAATGTCCTTTGAGGAGAAGCAAGTGACCAGAAGATAGGGTTCTTCCAGGATTTCAAGCTCAGGCTCTTTTTCATAGAATATTTAAGACAATATTTCAGTAGTACCAAAATTTAACCTGTACTTTGATGATCAAAATGCATTCTCCTCCCTCATTTTTATTTATTTACTTACTTATCCATTTTCTGTGGCATTGGATCAAGGGCATTCTACCACTAAGCTACACCCTTAGCCCTATTTTTAATTTTTATTTTGAAACAGAGTCTTACTAAGGTGCTGAGGCTGGCTGCAAACCTGCAATGCTTCTGTTTCCGCCTCACAGGTACTGGGATTACAGGTATGTGCTACCCACCCAGCTCCTCATCTTCATTTAAACTATAGTAATGAGCATATTCTGGGAAAGCATCCACACAATTTGTACTTTGTACCTTATAACTCCCTAATGTGGCCTTCTCACTGTTCTGCCTTTACATGTGGGCCCACAGATCTTCTGAACCCCTAGAAGAAAAGGAAAAACTATCTGTAGAACCTCTCTTTCGAGCTCTGCTTAAATTAGACTTCTATACTCTGAGCAGTCATTCAGAATGCCTTGTACCATCTCTCCAGGCAAAAACTCCCAACATTTTACTGACAGCTGAGATCTTTGTCCCCTAAAGGTAATTGAATAATTAGTTCACATTCTCTTACCTTTGTATGCACTGTCCCAAATATCACCTCATTTATCGGCCAGGGTTCAATCAGAAAGGTGCATCTGTAACAGCTAACATTTAATCTAACATTTAATAAAATGTGTTAGCAGCATGCCATCTCCTATTCCGTTATTGAAATTATTATTGATCTAGTAATTAATACTACTATTCTTTTGCTTTGAATATGCCAGTACTGAAGACTCAATGTTCTTCCCAAGACAATTTTTTTTTTTTAATTAAAGAAGACATTTTCTATTTCTCAATCATGTGAAGATGACATGCCAACCTGAGGTCAAGTTTACTCTTCTACTCCAACTTCTTGTCTCTTACCTTTCCCTTTCTTCTATGAAACTAGAATAAGAATCCTAACCCCAGGAGGATACATAATAAGTATAACTGGAGTACAGCCTAATATACAGCCCAGATACATAAATAGTATAATTGGACCAGTGCTAGCTAGCTCTTGGTCCTTTTTGTTCCTAACTGCCCCAGTTTGAAATGTCCCCAGAAGATATTCTAAATGTAAACTCTAAGTCTTCTGCTGATCATTTACCTTCCTGTTTCAAGGACTGGCTAAAGACAGAAAGGGCATCGTGCAGGTGTACATTTCAATGAACACTATCGATGCTGGTTGCAAAGCTCTTAATGAGCTGCTTTAATTATTGGAAATGCCTATGGACACATCAAATACAAAGACGGCAGTGGACCTGAACCCAGATACTTCCCAGGGCCTGCCAACACGAGCTGATTTGGTCATTCAACTTCCTTAGATTCAGATGTGAGCTACAGATCTTGCAATTAGGCATTCAACAACAGGTTAGAAAGAAAACAGGTGTCAGGGCACATTCAGCCCCATGTGTAAGCACTTAACAGCACACAGATATGGGGTGGTAACACAGCACAGTGCCAGGCCTAGCCACTTGCAGATGCTGCAAGGGAGCCTAGCAAAAACTGCCTGATTAAGTCCGGTTCTTTCAGCAGGATTTGACTAACCACAGAGTTGGCAGACCTAATTAATTGGTAGCCTAATAACCGAGGAATATAGACTACTGTTTTCACTCAATTCTTTCTTTCCTACAAGATCAGTAAGTGCCTTTGTAATGTTTGATCAATGTACACATCTTGAACATCACAGATTTCCCAGTGCGGTTCTTTTAATTTCTCATTATTTTGTAAGGCCTCGGTGATCTATTTATAAAGACAGCTGAAGTTCTTACAATAGCTGCCTCTGGATTGTGGCCTCTATGTGCAATGGTTACATCTGACTTGAACAACAATACGCCCCTACGGAACACAAACATATACAGCACACTTTTCTGCTGAAGTCATTTCACCGTTAGGTTCAGACCCAGTGCACTCGCCTCCCCAGATGTAGCTTCAGTCCAAGAAACATACACTGCCCTCAAGTCCAGCATGACACTCTGGGTTATAAAGGAGCGCAATGGGGCTTCTCCCTGCAGGCACCTGACTGGAAGGTCTCACCATGTGGGTAACTTGTTAGAAATGCAGAATCTCAGGCCTCATCCCAGATCTTCAGACTGAGAAGTGAAACTCAGCAAGCTACCTAGGTGCCTTATGCATGTGACGGCTTCAGATGCATGGCATTATGACTAGACATAGAATGTCCCCCAAAGAGCTCCTGTTTGGGGTTTATGCAATTACATACTGGAAGGTTGTAATTGCATCCATGGACAAATACATTGTAATGGATTTACTGGGTGGTCACCTAGGCAGGAAGGGTGTGGCTGAGAATGTGGGCCTCTGAGGGTGTGGCCTCAGGGACTGTGCTTTTGTCTTTGCAACCTTTTGCTCCTTTGCTCTCTCCTGCTTTGGCCTCCATGATATGTGAGCAGAGTCTTGTTCTCTCTCTCTCTCTGACTCCTGCTGCCATGCTCTGAGCTCCACAGATGCCGGCCTCACATCGACTACACCCTGAAATCTCCAAAAACTGTGAGCAAAGAAATCTCCCTTCCTCTAAATTTTATGGTCAGTTGTTGTGGATTATAGCAGTGATCTATTGGCCAAGACACCTGGCAGAAGAGGGAAAAGGATCCTCAAATATTTAAGAATCTCCATGTTACCAGGAGTATGGGAAGCACTAATTAAAAGTGGCATATTCCCGAGCCTACTTCCTTTAGATCAGAAAGAGGTCCAAGAGTCTCCAATTGAATCAGGTAGTTGCTGTTCTGCATGGGGTCCTTCAATGTCTTTGAAGCACCCTGGTGGCCTGAAGTGTTGTAGGAGCAATAGAGGGATGAGGGGTGGTGAGGGAGGTTACGGAAGTCAATATTAAAATGAGAGTATCTTGGATTTGAAACTACTGTGCTTTGTGTTGCTGGCATTCAGTATTTCCTTTTGGGGGGTTTGAATGGAACAGATAGCTCACCTAATTGCTGCTCCAGCTCCCCGGGGTCACCCACTTGAATAACTAGTGCTGCTCCAGGTCTTTTTCATAGCTAATGCATATCAAATAATTTAGACCATTTCGTGTCTGGTAAAATGGATTTTTGACAGGAACCAAGAGGTCTAAACATTGGTCATTACTGACTGCTAATCACAGAGTATTAAGACCCTTGTTTATTATTATTATGCATCTCATTCACTTAAGCATTTTTGTAAAGCAAACAGCTTCTCATTTGTGTGAAGGGAGAGTGATAAAGTATGTATGTCCTAACAAGGCCTGGGTATGCACAAGCCCCCGAGAAATGAATTGTATCCTATTTTTAAATAGACAAAACAAGGAGATACAGTTACTGATAGGCCCAAGAGTGGCTTTATATAACCATGGCTGAGCTACTGCCTTCCAATTCTATCTCTAGTCTTAGTTTTTTTTTTTTTTTTTTTCTTTTTTGAGCCGAGTTAACAAGGAAAAGGTTTTCAGGTAACCTAGATTGCTGTTCTTATAAGTGCTTGTTATAGCTGTGGTGAAATAAAAAGAAGTGCTGGGTGGGAGGAACACATTATCACCCATAAAAATGAGCAAGAAAGGAATCATTTTAGTCCTGCCTGTTGGATAAGAAATGAAAAGACCCATCAGAAGCTCAGTTCTGGAAATTTGCTAATTTTCGGACCATCACACAGAGAAAAAACTCTCACTCTAAGACAAGGTCTGGTTTGAGGTTGTTGCCTAGGTGACCCTGCATCTTAAGTAGCTGCTGAAAAGAATCTTAGGCCCTTGGCTCAGCAATTCCTTTTCAAAGAATTTATCCTGGAAAAATACACAGATGAGGATTCAAAGATGTATCTATAAAGGTTTTGCTTTGGCTTTATGTGCAATAGTGAATAACTGGGAACTACACAAATGTGTATTGATAAGAGATCAGATGGATGCATTTTAAAATATCCATGGAATGGAACAGTATACGGCCATTAAAAAGAAAAAAAATCTAGATTATTGATGTGAAAGTTAGTCCAATTGTGCAGATACATAAGTAAGTCTCAGGATAGGATAAATGAATCTGAATACATAAAAAAATGGTAGCATATACAAAGGAAGGTAAGTCTCAAAGAATATACAACAAAATGTTGACAAGTTCGTTTTGAGTACGGTAAAGTTATGGGGAATTTTTGTATTTAAATACATGTGTTTTATATTTTATTTAAAATATGTTATCATTATCATGAGGAAAATTTTTATCCAGGATTTTGAGAGATTCCCAATCCTAACCTATTATGTATGTATATATGTATGTATTTGAAATGATTTATCTGATTTGCAGAGATTGATCTGAATTCCACAAGTGAGCTAGTTGTTCAGAAAGCTATAGATATAGCCAAGGACCACCAGAAACTTCAAAAGAGCAAATGTCTGCCTGGCTGTCTTTGAGTCTGGCAAAGACTTTCCCAAGTCTCTGGTGTTGTGTGAGGGAGCCGGAGGAAGCCGGGAGATCGATATCAACAGATAACAAGAGCTCAGCCAGAGACGTCAAAGGGGGAGAGAATGCTGTGAACATTTCTTTCAAATTAATAATCTGGTAGTTAATTTTTGAACAAATTCTCATTTGTATGTGGCGCCTTCTGCCTGTCAACGCTGTCAGCAGGGGCTGCTGTCACTTCACACTGACTCCCGAGCTGCAAGGGATGGCGAGGATCCAGGTCCCCACCCTGCAAGCACGGCCTGCTGTCCACTCCTGCTCTTTGGCTGAATTCATTGGGCAATTTGATGAGCAAACTCAGGTGATTACTTATAAATGTGATTTCTATTTAAAGGGATGAACCCTTCCCTCATCTCCACCCCCACACCTTTCATCTAATGGCTATCCAAAGTTCCAAATATCAGAGAAGAGTCAGAGATACAAGGGGAGCAAAGATGGTTCTAGAAGTTGGGCTAGGTTTTAATAATTCTATAAGCCATCTAGGGGGATGTGGAGTGAACCAGTGGAATTGGTGCCTCGATTTCCTTTCCTGTGAAATGTCAGTAAAAAATAAATATATATTTATTTGACCTCCCTTGTAAATATTGAAAGGGATATGGCTTCTATGTTTTCATATTAAGACTTCCTATGAATTCCACTGAAAATGCCAACACGTGAACCTCTACTGCCTTTTACAGGACATTGCAGTACTTCCTAACAGCCTCCCACTCAATAATTTTTGTCTTATTTCTTTCCTGATAGGCCCTGCCATTTTGCTTTATCAGTAGGGAGGCCATATCTCAAGAGGGGCAGGCCTCACTGGTGATTCGGCTGAGCTAATCCTCTGCCCTCCCTTCTATCTTTTCTGATTGATGAGGTCCGACAGGATACCATCAAGACTTCCAGGCAACATTTTCCTTCATCTTTTAAACAGACATGTTGAAAGAAACTACCTACAACCAGCCATTGTTAAATACTAATGCTACTTGATGATACAGAAGTCCTAAGAGAAGGAGAAGAGAATCACTGGGCCATCACCATTGTTCCTATTGTTCCTGGGATGTAGAATCTTTAAGCTTTTTTTTTTCTTTTTTTCTTTTTTTTTTTTTTTTTTGGTGGTACTGTGGATTGAACCTAGGGGCATTATGCCTCTGAGCTACACCCCCAGCCCTATTTTTTATTCCTTATTTTGAAACAGGGTCTCACTAAGTTGCAGAGAGCCTCATTAAGTAGCTGAGGCTAGCCGTGAACCCAGATCCTCTGGTCTCAGCCTCCCAAGTACTAGGATTAAAAACATGCACCACCAGAACCTTGTAAATTGACAGAGTTTTCCAATTGTCATCTAGGATTATGGACCTGGCTGGCTCATCAGCTATAGTTTTGATGAAAGGCATTCTTCTTCCCATCTTGCTCTTATACATTGCTTATATACAATATAATCCAAGGGTGCAGTGAAAATATTTCTTGATTTGAGATGCTGAAAAGTTCAAGTTTCTAGGACCAAGATTCATAGGTGAAAGTAGACATCTGATCAGTAAAATATTTGTGAGTATGGGGGAAATGGTCATTGGATTTCTCAATATGCATTCTTAGGATTGCAGACATGTCCTGACATATTAGTAGATTTTAAAAAAGATTAAAAGAGGGTGTCCTTCAACAGATGAATGGATGCATATGCATATCTCATGTATTTACACTCCTCAATAATGCAAATATTCTCTTTCCGGGGAAAGGGGAGGGATGGACAGATCTACAAGCAACCTCCATGCAAAATTAAAGCTTTCTAAATCTGTGATATTCTCCTTAATGTACCCACTTCTTTCTTAGTTACCACCTGGCCCTGAGGCATTGTGACTCTCTTATTATTTCCCTCTTTTTTTTTTTTTTTTTTTTGTACTGGTATTGAACCCAGGGACATTCTACCTCCAAGTCACTACCCCAGCTCTATTTCACTTTTTATTTTGAAACAAGGTTTCCCTAAAGTGCTGAGGGTCTCACTAAGATGCTGAGCCTACCCCGGGAACCTGTGATCCTCCTGTCTCAGCCTCCCAAGTACTGAGAATACACTTGTGCACCACTGCACCCAGCTGATTGTGGTTCTCTCTTATTGCTACTTTTGTGAGAAAAGTCAACTTTGTCTTTGCCTCTGACCCAGTAGTCTCCAGGATTTCTCCAACTCTTCATGTTTCCTGACTTCACACAAACACACACACACACACACACACACACACACACACACAAAATAATCTAGCACACTTGAGACTGGGTGATCAGGAAAGATGTGGCCAAAGATGCAGGGCATCCTAGATTCAGGTCTACTAAGCTCAGGTGCAAGAAAGATAGATGATTCTTTTTAAACCATCCTGGGATGGCAATGTAATGCTGCTGGAATGGTAACCCCACCGGGGTGTGGGTTTTTATCTGTTTCATATTCATGGCTGCATCCCTAGTGCTCAGAACAGTGCCTGATACAAAGTAAGTACTCAATACATTTTCACCGAATGAATGAATGATCAGTACAGATAGCTTTCCTCTGCCGTCTTCTCAATACACAGAGCACCACCACAGAGACTGAGTAAATCTTAGGAGAGAGAGAATAAATATTCCTTATGGATGGTGGTAATGGGTTTGAGAAGAAAAACTGCCTTACTGCCTTTGGGTGAGAGAAAAAAAAGAAATATTCTTAATACCTGGGTTATGAGTCTGTATTAAAAAATAATTTCCTGGGGATGCTTGGTTTCATTTGGACCCGTCATACCAAATATAGTAAGTGAATTATGCTAAAAAAATAAGTTTCAAGCCAAATAAATGTACATATACCTGCAGGCATTCCAATTGGATTTTTTAAAACTCAAAAAGTAATTATGCCATTATCTATTACTGAACCTAGTGAGCTGTGAAGAGATAGTGAAATTCATGTCTACTATTACCAAATCATTTTTTTCTTGCTAAGAACTAATATGTCAGAAAAGTAGCCAAGAATAAAAAAACATTAGAAATATTGAGATTAATAACTATTATGGTCATATTGTAGAAATGGAGAAACAGATAAATTGATAATAAGTAAAAATCTACACCAACTGTCACTTTTGTGCTCTGATTCTAAAAATTACTCTAACATATATTAATATACTTATGAATTTCATTTTGTTCGAATGTGTTAAATATGTGTCAGCTACTAACAGGATTGATGTAACATGAGATTAAAAGGAAATAATGGCTTTTTACTGGAGTCAAAGGTTCTGGTGCTATAACTGTTTTTTTTTTTTTTTATGGTTCTTGTTGTTCATGGCAAAACATGTAAAAACTGTACTAATTTGCCAGACTAAATGGCTCTAGCCACTTCATTTTTTCATTTCTGTTTATGTCCCCCTTTGTGGATTTTAGGGGTATAAAAATTCTTGCATTCTTTCATGCACTTAGGGGTAACAATAATAACATAATAGTTAATAGTTACTGAGAATGACTATGCAAAGAGCTCTGCTAAGAGCTACATCAATCCTGCCAGTAACTCTATGAGAGATAGACTACAACTTGTTCACTTTACAAATGAAGGATTCGAGGCTTTAAGAGGTCAAATAACCTGCCTAAGTTGGTTAAACAGATATTAGAGAAACCAAGGTCCAAATCTGACTAGCCACACTCATCGTTTGTGGTCTTAACCAGGGCACTATTGTACGATGACCTTTCCTGTACTGCAGAGCCCCTAATGAGAGTGTTGGCTATGTGACTCCAGATGCTAGAAGCCTACACAGCCTGTTCAGAAGCAGCCTTCTCAGCACCATGCTGAAATAGGGTAGAAGAAACAAAAGAAATAGGTAGAAAGGAGACATAAAGGAAGAACAAGGAAAATATAACTTTAATATGGAAGCCTGTAACACAATACCCAGACTCCTCACCCAGGGCTGTTAGTCCCAAGTTTCTGAGGAATTTACACATCTTTACTAATTACCCTGAGCATTGTTGACTATTCTCAAAGAAGAATGTATTGAGCAAACAACAGAGACCACACAAAAGATCCAGAAAGGTGACCTGGACACTATACAAGAAATGCATTTACAAACCCCCTTGAACTATTCATTATTCAACCTAGGAACAGTTAAGCAGGAGAGATATCAGTTGGTCAGGAGATAGAAGTCACACAAAAGAGTAATCTCCTTGGGCATTCTTAGCCATCTCTGAATATCCTAAACCAGAGAGATATCCATTAAGATGATATTGAAGTTCCGATCAGGACCCTGAAGATGAGCAATAACTCTAAATCTTGTCACTACTGGACCGATGTTACTCTCATATACCTCCTCCTACCCTCTCCTCACAAAAGTCTTTATTAAGGAAGAGCCATGCACCCCTGAATGTGTCCCTCACTTTAGATATGGCTCACATTCTTCCTTGAATGTGTATTTCTTACTTTCCTAAGTAAATCTCTGTGTCTTAGGCATGTGCTGAAATTCTTTTCCATCAGGCAGGCCAAGGAACTCACTGATTCTGAGTTGCATTGCCCTCTCTTCCCCACTGAGAACTTCTCTGGACCCTTCACAGAATCAATCCTTCTCCCCCAATAATGTTATAAAGTCTGAAGGCAACTGATGTCCAAGAATGGTTGACAATCTGCTCCAAGAGCCAGCCTGCCCACAGAATCTTATCTTCTTTCCTGTGCTCCCTCCTATCTTTTCCTCTACCTCTATATTTTGAGTCTTGCTCCAGAAACCCATAACTTATGTGCCTTAGGTCAACAAAAATGAAGCTTTGCTTTAGATCACTCTTTCAGGGTATTTATTCATTTTCTTCTTCAAGAAAAGTTATGAAAACTAGGAGTTAGTTCCATATGAATACTAAAGCCTTGGTGAAATATCTCAACAATTTTGACAACATGTCTAGCACTTAGAAATGTCAAAACAGCCTGACATTATTGTCTTTCCAGTTGAGCTTGGGTCCACCTTTCCTGTCTTCTTGGTCTTTGTATCCCAAGTGCACATTTTCATCATGTTAGATCACGACTTTTACTTCCCTAGACATTTTCTCCTACCTGCTTCTGGATTTTCACTCTTTACAGAGGATTTTCCTCTCCTCACTACATTCCTTGGTCTGCATGATGTCTAGCCTAAGCTCACATGCTAATTTCTTCCTGATGAATTTTTCTAACCATCTTCATTCAGAGGGATCCTTCTCTTTTCTCAACCCTGCGGTACATAGGTACATACTCATGTACTATATGGTTGGCTTTGAATTGTATCCAACATAGGTATTAACATCTCCTTAACCAGAGGAGAAAATAGAAAAGCATGATGATGAAGGAAACTCTGACAGAGTTCATCATAAATTGCATTTTAATCAATTCACAAGCATGTAATATATTAACACATAGTATAGAAGTTGAGAGAAAAAAATGGGAGATTGTGTTAGCTGAAACATTTCACCCACAATCACTACCTTCTTCCAGTGCATCTCAGTGCAACCAAAATAAGATTGATACAGTCAGGTTAGAGTTTCTCAAATTATATCATATTTTAGAAAGTGACAATGCATAGTATATAAAAGATATGTGAGTAAAAATAAAAGAGGAAACCTGCTTAACTAGTTTATCTGACCATATCTAATTTGGATTTTGCCATGGGAGACCTCCTTCACAGAATTCCCATTAAGAGTGAGTAGAACAGAATTTGGAAAAACTGGTCTAGCATAATATACATGACTGTGATATAGTCCTTAGGAAAAGATTCTGAGAAAAAGAAGGGCCAAATAAAATTTCTGCTGTCTTTATGAACCTCCTGTGTCAATAGAGAAGCTGAAGGAAAAGGCCACTGCTTCTAGAAATCAAGGGATGGGTAAAAATTCTAGCCATCTAAAATGACTGTACTTCCCTGAGCATCATTTAAAGTTTTAATCTGGCTTTAAAGTTGAAATAAAACTTGTAGAAAAGCTTGTATTTTCAATGAATACTCAGCCATTGCTCTAGTTTGGTGGCAGTCTGGGTTGTCATTTGATCCATTGTGATTAAAATACTGGTCTCCCTAGGGGCTGACTCAGAGATGCTACAGAACTATGAGAGATGAGGTCTAATACGAGGTCACTGGTTCCCTAGGGAAAAGGTTAGTATGAAAGCCTGAGTTGGCCCCACCAGCTCTCCTTGCTCCTAGTTTGAGACATCATCATTTATTTTTTCTCACACTCTAGGCATTGCCATCTGCCATGATGTGATGCAGCTGAGAACAAAATGATCTGATGGGAGTACCCTGTCCTTGATTATCCAACACTTTGGGCCAAACAAACTTTTTCTGTTTATAAATTAGCTGCCTCAGGTATTTTGTTGTACTAACAAAATTCTGACTAATACAGCCACCAAGAAGACAGACCTCTGGTATTCTTTTGTTGAAGACCAAGCTCACCTCTTAAATAGTTCCTTCACCTTAAATCACTTAGAAATATCTAAAATAACTGCACAATCATTCCAATATCTTCTGACTGATATGATCAAGTATGTAAGGGCTTACAGAGCTGAGAGATGGATATGAGTATAAAGGCCCTTAGCCAAAGAACTTCCTTCTAGGAGAATTATGTATAGAAGTTAGGTGTTAATTCTCTCATATCACTTGTTTGGCTATACCTTAGCGTATTGTAGATTTGTTTGTAAGTCTTTACAAATCGGTAATTGTCTTAGTCTGTTTTGTGCTTCTGCAATAGAAAGTGCAAAATGGATAATTTGTAAAGAAAAGAAATTTATTTATCATTATCTGGGAGACTGGGAGGTTCAAGATCAAGGTGTCGACACCTATGATGTCTGGCAATGGCTGCTTCTCTGAGGGGGGAAGAATACTGCGTCCTCCTGTGATAGAAGGAGGAAGAGCAAAGAAACCACCAAATGATCCCAATCTTATTCATAAAGGGGAATTTTTCAGGGTCTAACCACCTCTTAAATAGCCTTTCCTCCTAATGCAGTCACATTGGCACCATCTGAATTTTCATGGGGTATGTCCACACCAGAGCAATAAGTAATGCTTGCAATGATTTTCATGGAAGGAATAGCTTCTAGCATTTTCCTAGAGCAGTACAGAGGTTAGGAACATAGCTTGTGAGTCAGATTAAACAAGGGTAAATCCCAGTGCTGCTTCTTCACATTACTCTGTGAACGTGGGCTAATCATTTCACCTCTAAGTAGCATTAGCATTTTAAAGGTGGTTGTAAGGTTTAACTGAGACAATATTTGTAACAGCTTAATAAATAATACAATTTCGGTTGCTGCATCTACAACTTCCAGGACTCCTATTTCTTTACACTGCTATGCTTAGAGGAAATAATTTATTAAGACCAGTATTATTGCTAATCTGCTAGGTGCCAGGGCTATGCTAAATTTGAGCAATACATCAATGAACATGATGCAGTCATTATACTTAAGAGCTCAGGGTCTTGTGAGAAAGGCAGACAAGTAAACCCCCAAAATAAAATACACTGTGATAAGTACCTGAAGTGAGGTCTGCTTGACACATTATGGGAACACAGAACAGGACATACCAGCTGGGTTGGGATAAGTTCAACACTCAAAGAAGAGGAAGCACTTGAGCTAAGTCTGCAAAGTGAGTTGGAATTAGCCAGTTGGGCAGTGCTAGAGATTGCTGCATGGAGGGGAGGGTTTCTGGCTGGCTTAGGCAGTATAAGAATATTTGTCAAATCTCATCATTCTTAAAATGTCATCTGAAAGTATATCAAGAGAAATATTCTCATCCTCTAATAAAGTTGGGCCCCATTTATCTTACTAAGGAGTTATTTATTGTGTGGACAGAGAGGAATGCTTCATTGTGTGATTCTAATCCAAAGAATGCCAGTTTGATGTGAACAGATGAAGGGACAGAGATAAGGGAGGGAGACCAAGTGACCAGCTTCCGAAATGGCCGAGGTCAGGCGGCCTCTGCATGTCGTCTGCAGTCCCCTAACATCCACTCTGCTCTTGAGGAAACAATCAAACCACGGAGACCGTAACTGGCTCTTACAGTCACTGCTTTCTGTACAAAATGGAGGACAGTTTCTAGTGTAGCAGGAGATGGAGGTGTCTAGGTGAGGTAGGTGGCTAGGTAATGAAAAATAATCCCTCCAACTTTGGCACCTCCAGGAAAGGACTCAGGGCCAGATATGGTGTATAGAAGTGGCTGAGCTTCCCACTTGAGTAGAAATCCATGCCAGTCAGGAGTGTAGCAGCACAGAGGTTACCATCGCAGACTAAAGAACAGAAGTCCTTCCTGAACCTCAGGGTATTTAAAGAGGAGCCCTCACCCACCAATATTGCATGGCATTTTTCACTAATCCTGGGTGTAGAGGGAGACATTAGAAGGATGAAAAAAATTACAATTTGCATAATAAGTGATTAAAGATTACACATATTTTGTATTGTTTAGTCAAAATTAACAGGTTGTAGATTCTATGAAAGACTGCTACAATGACCTTGATTATATTTCAGAGGACATATACCACATATTGATATGCTTACAGTTGAAATTTTTAGGCAGGACACTTTATTTCGAATCCATTATCTGAGCTGGCTTCATTTGATCATAGTTTTCAGTTGCTGTTTAATTATAAATTACTGCTAAGCATTATTGATTTATTTTGTTGTAGCTGATTGGTTAACTCTAAAGTCCATAGCTACATATTTACTTTAGCAATGTTTTTCTGGCCTGTAATTTTTTTAATAACTAGACTTAAAACATGTTTTATTTGTTCAAGCATAAATCACTCACATTCTATTGCAAAAACAGCTGTGTTCCAGTGGTGGTGTGCCATTCATGCCTTGGTGACAATTTTGCAAAACTTAAATATTTTGCAGTGTATTATAATAGTGAATATACAGCCAGGAATGGTGGTGCACACCTGTACTCCCAGTTCTTGAGAGGCTGAGACAGGAGAATAACTGGTTCAAAGCCAGCCTCAGCAATTTAGTGAGACCCTCAGCAACTTAGCGAGACCCTGTTTCCAAATAAAAAATAAAATAGGGCTGTGAGTATAGCTCAGAGGTACAATGGTTCTGGGTTTAATCTCTAGCAACACAAACACATACACACACACACACACACACACACACACACACACACACACACATAAATGGTACCTGATTCATATTTGCCACTTGAAAACACTATACTGCTAGAATTAATTTGTTGCCTTTGAAATAATATTTCATCAACAAGTTTATTGTCCATTGAAAGGCACCCTGAGTGGTCTGGGTGGAACTCAGGGTGGGTGGGTTGGCCTGTCTAAATTAGGACTATGATCTAAAAAGTTTGAGAATCACCAGTTCAAATACAAAGTGAAAAGGGCTGAAAGTGAAGCAGAAACTCCTTTGGAAGAGGTGGTATATTTTATCATCACCTGGGGCCTGTGAGCTGTCAGCAATTATATTAACCTTGCAGGTTAACTTGCAACCTAGGCAGAAATGAAGAATGTCGGGAAGAACTGCTGGAGATACTCACTATCACTCATTTAGCTTCCCAACCTTTTTTGTGTCTAGATTTAATGACTAAAAGCCTTCCCATTTTCACTCTGCTTCCTATATGTACTTATGTGGAATACAACTAGAATACCAGGCAATGGTCCTTTTATTTTCCATCTAAAATCTAAACATTACTTCATGGACAATAACAATAATTTATAGTTCGGCAATATCAGAAACTAAACCAAAAACTCATACTGTAGGCATAGACATAGTATATTATTACATGTCTGTAAAATTTCATCTGGAACTATGTATATCAAATTATCAGCAGTATATATTTCTGGCAAAGGGGATATTTGAAACTTTTATTTTCTAGGTTCTATGTTTTTAACAATATTTGATTTCTAAAATAGAAAAGATGTATCATTGCCTTATAATCAGAGGGGTTTCAGAGTTTGTGTCTTTTTGGTTTTGTTTTAGGATGTAGGTATAATCTTAACCTACTTCCCACAATTGAAAAATCAAAAGGAAGGAGATTGAACTAGATTCTTTGTTCTGTAGACTATACTCATTCGCAAACCACCTTAATACTTTACAATAATTTAATATAGTGACTACCATTTGGACGATCATTTGCTTTATACTTTAGCCTCCTCCCAAGCCATATGATCTGGGAAATAGTGTATTTGATATGTTTCTGCACTAAAACCAAAACCTGCTCTTCCAGGCACCCTGTCATCTTCCCACACGTTCACATGCAAGCAGCATCCTGGAAACCTTGGATTACATGATTCCTGGATCCCTTTCAGTCCCCAAACTGTGTAAGGACAGGGTGTGTGTGTGTGGTGGGGGGTATGTTACTCATGTGCCTTTTATTCACTCCACATTTCTAGATTCTTCAGGCACCATTATTTAGGCATTGTGTCTTTTTCCAAGCTATTTTTCCTGACTAATCAATATTACAAAAGGACAGGACAGCATATTTTGGTAAAGCACTATAAATATCTACAAGGATAATAAATATTTTAGACTTTGGGGACTATATACTGCCTCTGTCCTTTTCTTTTCCTTTCTCATCCTCTTCACCATTTCTCGTTCTCCTTGATATTTTCCTCCTCCTGTTTCTCCTCTTCTTCATCCTACTTATCCACCCCCTTTGACTGTGTCAACCTCAAAGCTTTATAAGGTTTATTTAAAAAATTATTTGCTCTTCAGCTGTACAAAAGGAGACTATGGGCCAGATTTCACCCATGGGTCTTAACTACCAATCCCTGAGATAATACTTGTCCAGCAGAAATTGGCACAAATATAGTACTTTATGCATAATACTATCTGGTAAGCATACAATCAATCTTTGTTGGTTCTACTTGGAGAAAAGTTGGTATTCACGAGTCTATTTTCTCTCCTTTGTTGATAGCGTAGTGAGTGTCTGGGTGATAGAGAATGGCTGACATCTTGATGGCTTGGATTTGCATGCCTTTTATGTGTCCAAGTCACTTCTGGTCTCTCTCTCCCCAGGATGGCGAATTCCCCAAAACTCTTTGTGGTTCACTGCAGCCAGTGGCCTTCGTGAGACCCAGTGGGAAATGAACGAAGTGCACCTTCACAGAGGCCACACTTGGCTTTTCAAATAGATTGAAGTGTTGCCCAATTTCACATTCATGCCTGCTAATGATCGGGGAAGTGAAGCTTCCCTTTCAGTCACCTTTCCTCTTCTAAAAGAGCGTCTGGATTTCACCTTTAAGGGAAGCTCTGGGCTCAGCGCTTCATCCCACATCAAAACCCACCTCTGGGATTTCTACCTTCAAACAAGTGAAACAAATGCGTTCCCGCAGGGGGGCGTGCTGTCAAAGAGGAGGGAACTTATCCAGATATCAGAACTATTCAGATAGGATTGCCTACTTAGAAAAAAATCAGTGGCTTGATAGAGAATACCTTCAGTGGGGGACCACTTAACACTCCATCCCTGTGCTTCCAATCTCTTTAGAGCCAGGAAAGAAAAGCCCCTCTGCCTTTATGTGAGTGGAGGGAATGTGTAAGAGATGATACAGCTCAGCAGGTTGGAAACAAGATATTTTGATTATCTTTATTTTAACCTTCCCAATTTAATGGGTACCTTTATGCAAATGAGCCATATTTCCTATGGAAATTCCTGGAAAAATGCCTTCCTTCTCTCGAAATATTTTCCATTTTAACATTTACCTAAAAGAAAAGATGTATAATAAGAGATACCTCATGCTAAAAAGAAAACAGGAAAAAAAAAAAAAAAAGAAAACGAAAGAAGAAAGAAAGCAAAAAAGTAGTTCCATTAGCAACTTTGGTAAGAAATTGCTCCACATTGTTCCTCTGACAAGTAATTTTTCCCAGCATGTGTGCATCTTAAAAGTATTGCAAAACAATATCTTAAAATGAACTGATTAGTATGCATGCTCTGTGGTCACATTTAAGTTCTATTTATAAAATCTATTCTGTTCCAGGCTCAGACAAACAAAACTGAAATGCAGCTGTGTAACACATTGATAATTTTCATTAGTTCTAAAAGCCTCAATAGAATTTGCAATTTTATTCATTACATCTAAATAATCCTGGAAAACCCATTGTGAAGGTGACCTTTCACTTTTTCCCCCTTGGCCTTTGTGTGACTTGGCTGTGTGTGTGTGTGTGTGTGTGTGTGTGTGTGTGTGTGTGTGTGTAGTGTCATGTGTGATCATCAGGAAGTACTGGGCAGGGGAAAGAGATTTCTCCAATAGTGAAAAACAAAACAAAAATGGAAAACGAAGCAGAAGGAATCGAAAATCTCCCATGTAGATTTGTAGATTCTGAAAGCCATTCTTACTTGGGGCATCCCGCCATCATCCCCCAGATGTGTGTAAGTCCAGAATTCTGAAATCACTGTGTGATATTGTGGGCAAATGTGGATTGTATTCTAATGCACGGGGAGACAGTTGGCTGTTTTGATCTGAAGGGATGAGGATTTTCCCGGAGAGTGAGCCAAAGGACAGGCTCATGAGAAATAAACAGCACTTCTTCTTTCAACTTGAACTTGTTCTTGAAAAGTCAAACAATGCCAACTTTGGAGATATCGTTTCTCACTGTGAGTGTTTTATGTCTGTAGATCTTTAAAAAAAAATAAATTAAAAAAAGACAAGATTTAAAAGCATGTACTTCCCAGAATGCTGGCAGCCAGCCATAAAACCACAAAGAAGTCTTTAGAAAATTAAGATAACAAAAATAAAATAAAAGGCATAATATGAAAGGTGAAAAATAAAGACAAACACTTGCAATTTAGCAGATACAGAGATGGTACTTCAACATTGACCAGGCAATTAAAATGATAAAACCTGGTGTGCGGAGAATGTGAGTCACCTGTCTTAGATAAATACGTGTGTGTGGACACAGACACTCACACTCGAGCATTTATCTGATAATTGCTAATTTGGGACTAAAGATAATGACAGTTATGAATTACCTAGTATGTACAAGTGCTGCCTTGCATACTCCACCTCCCTTGGTATAGTTAGCTAGCCCCTGAGCAAAGAATGCTTTATCTCAGTGTCTCTGAGGATATCATATACATATTTTAAAGGTGGTGCAAGGTGAAATCCTGGAAGTATTCAGGTAAACAAAGTTAAGATGACTTCTATGTTGTTCAGAAATTTCCTATATTAATGGGACAGTTAAATCTCTTACTTCCTTTTTCTAGGGAGTATCCTGTAGAATTTGTGTTCTGTGTACATATTTTGGGAAATCCTGCTTTATGTAAATAATTGCTTTAACAAAGATTGCCAATAATAGAAATTAAGGTTCAGATAGAACAAAGGCCATTGTAGAAAGATAATTTTTGAATGAGTAAAGGAGAGTATCAAACTATGGATTTAGTTAGGCTCCTCTGTGAGATAGATTGAGGCTGGCAGAGAACGCAGAGACACACAAAATAGGAAAAAGAGAAGGACAAGGGCGGGGTCGGGGACGGGGACCATAATTCAGTGAATTTACAACTTGTACAAATTTGAGCCTTTGAGGCTACCATGTAAGGCAGTGATTTGTCAACAAATTTGAAAGATTCTGGAAGTTTGCTTATTGAGTTTCAGCCTTCCCATTATTACATTCCAAGTGTATGAAAAAGTGTGGCTAATCATGTGAGATCCTACCTCATTTCAAAATTACTCTACCCAGTGGTAGTCAGGAAACAGACTATCCTATAATATTGGACTTTTAGTCCACAAGATGCCACCAAAGACATCTCATGCCAAGAGGGATCCTGTCAAATCTGAGAGAGTAGAAAGAACAATTAACACAAAACGTGTGCTTCCCGCTTCTATGTGCCCCATCATTGGCGGAGTAGAGAGCCATTTTAACTATTTTACTTCATGAAGATTCACAGGCTAGTAAGTCACATGCTGTGAGACCTCTATTCTGCACATTGCTGGGACAATAGCTACGTTTATAAATGCTACAAAACAATTAAGCCCTGGGAGTCACTGGCACATTAACATTATGGTAAAGCTGCCTTTGGGGACTTTACCAGAATCAATTAGAGGTGACTAAGACTGTAAGGGCCCACATTTATATGACAGGCTTCTGTAGCCTTGGCCACTCGCTGTGTTTAATGGAGCTCTTAGAGTTTGTTCATGCTTTGGTTTGGATGACTGTCCCTCGAAAGACCATATGTAAAGCTTGGTCCCTAGGGAGACAGTACTGAGAGGCCCTGTGAACCTTTAAGAACCTTTGAAGAAGTGGGGCCCTGTGGGAAGTCCTGAGGTCCTTGGAAATGTGCCCCAGAGGGATACTAGGTCCTCAGCCAGGCCTCTCTTTCCTTCGTGGTTTGTGATGTGAGCAATTTATTCAGACACAGGCTTCTCACGTTGGTCAGACACTCCATCCCTCAGAGGCCCTCAGCAACAGGGTTACCTGATCTCAGACAGGGACTTCCAGAACCATGAGCTCAGTAAACCTTTCACTTGGCTCAGCTAAATGCCTCAAATGTTAAGGAACTGACAAATCCAGCCATTAAAAAAAAAAAAAATTAAGTACATATTTTTAACGAATCACATCATGCACATACAATTTGATCTAGACTAATATTCATTACATTATTCTAAAATTTAAGGCCATGGGGGTTATAAATTATGTAACTGTTGGCACAAATTGGCTCCATTTTGGCCAGTAAAGGGCCAGCACCAGGTGACTCAAGTATTTGTTTATAAGTATCAGAACTTGGGAATGATTCATTGGACTACTGTGCTATTTAATTCTGTTCTAATAATGTCAAGTAAGTACTTATTTTCTAGCAATGATGGTGCTCCTGTTGAAAGGTTGTAATATTGGAAAGAATTTACATTTGTTTAATGAATGCTATGAAGGCCAAACAACTATCTTGATGGACAACACTACTAAATAAGGACAGGTTTGTACTGCAAATTATTAGAGGTGATGCTGATGAAAACAAAATAAAACCCCAAATCTCTGTTCTAGCTACACATGGAGTTTGCAGAACTGTCTTATATAACAAGGCAAATTAAGTGGAAAAAATGGTGGTGACATGGCCATGCAATCAACCCCCAAGCTACAGCTTTTACAGATTTAAGCACCTTGAGAATTCACTCCAATTCTTCCTGTTTGTTATGATGGCAAAATTAATCTTGAATTATGTCAGTTTTGAATTATGAGACCTTTTCAAGAATATACCTTTAGCATAAAATGAGACTGCCTCACACCAACATTTCATTCTTGCTGAAAAGCATTAAGTATGGAGCCTGCTCAACAGAGATGTACTTGAGAGCTAGTCTGTACAAAGAGAAAAACAATGCAAACAGCTGACATCTCTTGCTTATCATGTGCTCGGCATATGTTAAGAGTTTACACACACTGTTTCATACAGTCCTGAATGGCAATCAATGGATGTGTACAGTGGTATTATGCATATGTTACAGTGAGTTATCTGAGTCTGACACGGTGGATGAACCTCCCCAAGATCACATACTTTCCAGACATAGATATCTCATGTCCAGAGCATCCACTTCTAACTACCCACTACTGTAAGGTGGAGTTGACACATCAGCACCTGAGAGTCTCTCTACTGCCTTTGTTTCTTGAACTTCCCTTGATTCAACAAAGCTTGTTTTTGATGTGTTTATAATGCTAAGAAAAATTGTAAATTACTGTGCACACTGCTATTTCTTTAATTCTATAAGAGGGAGATAATAAGGATAATGGGTGGTTATAAAGTGCATGATATGCAATTAGAGATAATGTGGATGGCTCCTTGCTTTCCGGGCGTGTGGCCGTCCACTGGGCATTTGCTGAGGGTACTTGATGTGTGTGCCACAGGAATTGGTGTGGACATTTCATTTGCCTCTCATGTCTGAGAGCCCTCAGGATTTTGGCAATGGCACATTGCCTCAGATGACTTGTATTTGAGTTCTACGAGAAGGAGTCTCTATTATATTTTAAATATAGTTTTTTGCTTCTGACAGTATTTCCTCCTTTTTTGGACTACTTCCCTCTCCATAAAATTGCCATAGTAATCAGGAAAGTGACTCTTGAAACTGTGGCCGACAAGCTAGCTTTCCTTATTTATTCTCTTGCTCTGACTTTCATCATAACTTTTCAGAAGGCACGTTGAGAGAGCTATTCTCCCTGCCAAAGCGTTTAAGCTCAGCAGAGGCAGATGTCCAGCTGTGTAATTTCTGCCCAAGTATCACTGATATAATATTGAGGAAACATCAAATCAGATGAGTCCTTGAAAAATTAAAACCTATTCCCCCAGCCTTTCTGCCTGACCTATACTCCTGAAGTTAGATTTATGTTAACCTTACAACCCTTCATATTCCCTAATCTTTGTCTGTGTGTTAGGGAGAAAAAATTCCATATGTTCTATTCAACAATGCTTTCAGTTTTTATGTCCTGCTTTGTTTTAACTGTTTCATTTACCCTGTTTTTTTTTCTTCTCTTTTCCACATCCTCATGAATCCCTGTCTCTACCAAAGTAACATGACATGCACTCTTCCACATTTTTCTCTCTAGCTGAAGTTTCAGTTGTTACTTACTTGCTTACATTACCAGTAAAAGGCATGGTATTATACATGATTTCCATCTTGCTTTATTGGCCAATGAGCTTTCATTTCTTATTAAATATCTCTCACCTGAACTGTTTGGCTCCTGTCCTGCCAAACAGTTCATTGTCTAGGTGAACTCTGATGGCAGTATCCCAGAAAGCAGAGTTTATTCATTACATTAAACTATCTATTTTAATCACTCTCGCCTAATAATGACCAAGTGGGAAAGAAAGAATGAATCAGATCATGTAACTGCGTCTAAAGCACATAGAATTTAATAGTTAATTCCTTCAATAATTTATTTGGTATCTAATGTGCGTCTGGTCCCTTTCTGCAGCACTTGCTTTTATGGACTTTACTTTCTAATAGTCCTGCAAAAGAGATGATCATAAACAAATATTAATAAAGGAAAACACAGTGCCACATGCTCCAACAGAAACAAAAACAGAATGATGGTGTAGCGTGCACATGAGGAAGTCAGGGGAGGTAACATCTGAACCAAGAACTAAATGATGAAAAGTCAGCCGTGCCAAGGAGTAGAATTGAAGACATTAAGAGGCAGAGAGGACTTCAAGGATCTGAGAAGAGAAGGAGCTGAGAGCATTTGAGGAAGCAACAGAGACAAGAAGGAGAGAAACATAATAGAGGAGTGGGGACTTGTAGGAGAGAAAACTGCAGAGATGTGCAGAAGGCAGGCAAGCTAACAGAAAAATACCTCTGATGACTGAAATCTGTTAAAAATGATAAAGATAGTTCAAAATGCTATGGGGAGAAAAGGTGTGTGTGTGTGTGTGTGTGTGTGTGTGTGTGTGTGTGTGTGTGTAAGAGAGAGGGGGTACTCATCTAAACAGAAGATAGGTTTTGAAGGATGGGTAGGAGTTGGACAGATGGAATATGGCAGAGGGAGTAGTTGGAGGGCACAGTAGCTGGCAGGATCAGGAGGATAGGTGGGGTTGCCTAAGGCACACCTACACCTAACAAATGGTGCCTTGTAACTGAGTGACCAAGAATAGGGGAATGTAAAGCTTGAAAGGGTTTAAATGCCAGAATAAGAAATCCATTGAGTAGTTCATCGGAACCACAGAAGGTTTGAGGAAGATGGAAAGTGATATTATCAGAGCTGAAATTTCAGAAGTTCTCTTCGGCACTTAACTGTTGGGTCAGAGAGAATTGATGAGACTGGAGGTGCAGAGGCTAGTTAAGAAGCTCTTAAAACATTAAACTCTGTGGACCTGAGAACTTAATGAAGATACTACTGGAGAGGGTGTAAGAGAATAACATTGAGTGTTTTGGGTCTTCTAATTATAGGATCATGTCATCTGCAAACAGTTAATTTCACTTTGTCACTCTCTATTTGTATCTGTTTGAAAGAAGTCTTAGATATTGGAATCAGCCTTGGATCCAACATAGAATTTCTCTTTTATCATGCTCATCAGATAGGAAGAGTCTTTCTAAAATGCCTCTAGTGACAGGGAAAACATGACCTTCTGGGGAAATCAGTTGTGTAGCTGCACAACTCCAATCATTCAGAAAGTTCTTTCTCAGGATGAATTAGAATTTAAATTCATCTAACTTCTACCCATTTAACCTACTTGTTCTTTAAGCAGAGGAATAGATTATGTAACCTCTCCTTCAAGTCAACCTTCAGGTTTTTAAAACCAGCTATCATTTTATCTTATGTTATCTCTATTAATTTCATTTCCATTTACTCTATCACTTATTTTGCATATATACAAAAAACTATGCAAATGTTTACTGTTTATGTACAAACATAGTCTATTACATTTTAATAAATTAGTACATGTACTGATTGTACAAATGCTATTAACAATGGGAAAGTATATTTTTTTCTGGAGCCCTGTTTGCTGTTTTGGTGGAACATAGTGCCTTTAACTTCCTTCTGTATAAATGTGAGGCATGGATTATACAAATGGGCAGCAATAACACAGAAATTCCCTCTTCTATACAACTTTACTTTGGGCCAAAGTTCAGCAAACTATGGCCTATGTACTCAGAATAGCTTTACATGGTTAAATGGTTGGAAAAGAAGAGAAGGATGATATTTCAACATTCATAAAAATTATATAAAATTTAAGCTTAGTGTCTGAAAACAAAGTTTCACAGAAATGTGCTCATTCATTTATAGATTGTTCACAGTTCCTTTCATACTACAATGTTGTGACAGAAGCCACATGGTCTATAAAGCCTAAAACACTTACTATGTGGTCCTTTAGAGAAAAAGTTAGCTGACCTTGACTCAGGTCCCAGTGCACAGTCCGAAGAGAGTAATATCTCACCCACCTGAGATCTTGTTAGAAATGATAAATCCCAGGCCCTACCCATGTATTCCTGAATGAGAACCTGCATTTTAACTCATCTTGGGAAGGGAAGTACATGTCTGTTAAACTTCAAGAAGCAATGCTGGAGCTTGCTTCCCAACTTTGGCTTGTACAAAAATTACTCTGAAACTTGGTTAATGATCTATGCAATCTCCTCAAGAGGTAGGCTGAAGCGGGAATGGGAAGTCTGCATTTCCATTAAGTTTCCAGAAGATGCTGATGCTGCACTTTACTGAAAACATTTTGAAAGATGCCAGGGATGCTCTTCTACTTTTAAAACATCCTCCCTTGCAAGGCTTTCATTGACCATTCCAGACCTAACACATTCTTCCTCCCTTCTTTGAACTCTGATACTACAAACTGGGCACCGTTACATGGATAGTACATTGCAGCTTTTGGCATTATAGATTATCTAGAGTAGAAACGACGCTCTGCCCTACTAACTTACTGGCTCCTGCTATTCCCCAAACTTAGTAAGCATATTCTTCACCTTACAGCTTTTGCATTTTATTCTGCCTGCCTTGGGAGGCAGTCAGGTTATCCAGGTCTCCTTTCCAGCAGTGCATTCTCTGAGTACATTCTCTACAATTGCTTCCTAACTCTATTACATCACTCTTCCCACTCCTTGCTGCCTTTTTCTTCACTGCACTTAACAGCACTTTATGTATTTATTCAATGTCTTTTTTATCCAAGTAGACTGTAAGTTCTGTAGTGGTAAGTCCTTTGTTTTTATTTACTCAGCATCTTTAACTGAGCACCTACTCTTTTCTGAGTACTATTCTAGGACTAGAGGGCCAATAAATGTGCCTAGGAAAATGCCTGTAACTTACCAGGCATTCAATCAATACTTGACAAATATATGAATAAACTTCCTTTTAATCTACTTGAAGCAGAGATCATGGCTGTTATTTTATGAATTTATATGTCCACTCTTGTTAAGCAAAGCAAACACAAAACCCTGTCTAATGGAAACTAATATCCATTGAGCATCAAGTACTCAAAGATCAATATAACTTTTATTCTCATTACAAACTTAGGGAATCCAACCTAAGAAAGTTACCTCACTTTAAAAAGGGTCTACATGGATATAAATCCAGGAGGTTTAACTCTGGAACCATCACACATTTTCCCTCCTCAAAACAAACTTGTATATTGGCAGGTCTGTGTAGCAAGTGAACAATGCAAGTAGATTTACCTTTGTAATTTTAAATATCAAATCACTGTGGGTGATTTGATATTTAAAATCAAATATGATGAATGGAAGTGAAAATAAAGAATTAGGCCCAGGTAAAATATAACGAAGAATTAGTAAATAAGGTATTCTCCTGGTGCTTCACAAACCTGCCAATCTATCCAAGGATTTCATTTTAAAGAAAGAGAATATGTGATGGTTACCAATTCAGAATCTGGAGTTAGAATGACTGGGTTTGTAGATAAGTCAAATCTTTTTTAAGAAGGAGAAAATACACAGCATAATGTCCTTAAGGTTCATCTATGTAGTCACAAATGGTAGTAGCTTCTTTGGTAAGGATTTTATTCTAAAAGGAAAAAGCCAGACACAGAAAGAAAAAAAAATACTTCATTATCTCACCAATACATGGAATCTTAAGAAAAGTCAAACAGTGTGGTGGTTTAAAGACTGAAGAAAAGGAAGGCATAAGTCAAAGGGCACAAACTTACAGTCGTAGGGTGGATTGGTCTAGAGATCAAATATGCAGCAGGAAGAGTGTGATTAATACAACTCTATTGTATTGCAAACCTGCTAGGGAAGTTGATTTTAGGTGGTCTAATCACACACAAACAAAGAAGTAACTCTGGAAGATGATGGATATGTCAATTTTCTTATCTATAGAAATAATTTCATTGTATGGATGGATGGATCTAAATATCATGTGGTAAACCTTAACTATACAAAAATAAATTGGATAAAGAAGAAGAAACTGTGTCAGAAATCATTGCCACTGCTGAGCTTTTTTTATAGTTTTGAGCAATATGGCATTTGATATAAGTTGAATTGTATTTGCTCCCCTGCCCATAAAGAAAAAAGATAGGTTGAAGTTTTAACCCTCAGTACCTCAAAATGTGAATTCATTCAGACTTAGGGTCTTTGAAGATACAATTAGTGACAATAAACGCTGAAGTCATAATGAATTAGGTGGGCCTCTAATCTAACATGTCCAGTGTCCTTTTAAGTAAATATCTCCTTACACACACAAGGGAAGTGTTTTTAAAGTCAGAGGTAGAGATTGGAAAGAAGCATTTTCATGCAAAGAATGTTATGTGTTGATGGCCACCACCAGAGAATCAAGGAGGAAAAGAAGAATTCTGCCCTACTCATTTCAGAGGGAGGGTGGTCCTGCTGCCACAGAGATTCTGGACTTCAAGTCTTCAGGATTACAGACAACAATGTTTGTTGCTACAAACTACTGAATTTGTGATACTCCATTGTAGCAATCTTAGGAAAAAAACTTTTTTTTCTTTTTTTCCTGAAAAGCACACTATATAGGATAGACCTATTGTATGGAGTGAAATCTGAATCTGAAAAAGAAAAAGAATTTTCTAATTTAGGAAAAAAAAAACTCTGATGAGATAATTTTCTAACAGATGCATTGAGACATATTTTAAAGTCGAAGCAAGATGAGGCATCATAAATAAAAGGGCGGGGTGAGCACACAGAGCCTGAGCTTGGGAGGTCCTCTGTTTGGCCTGGTATTATACTGTAGCTGCTGTGAAAGGGCCTCTGAATGTTCATTTAGTATTGTGTCCTGCCAGTTGTATGGCCTGTCCTGGCATCCACACTGGAATTGACAAATAGGCTAATCAAACAATATTCAGCGCCTAAGGATATATGACAGAGACAGTATTTCAGATAAGTGGAGAGATGATGGACATTTCCATAACTGTTACAGAGATAGTTGGCAACGTATATGCAAAAAGAGAAATAATTTGGACCCCAAATTCAAACTTCCATAAAAAATCAATTCCACGTACATTAAAAGACCCAAACATGATAGGCAAAAATATATGACATTTAAAAAACAATATTTGAGAAAATTTTCATGTTGTTAGAAGTAGAGACAATTCCTTAAACACGATGTTAACAGCAGAAACAACAAGGTCTACATTAAAATTACAGGTTTTTTATTCTAATTCTCTTTTTTTGTGGGAATCTGACTTTGACAAGTATATACCTATGGCAGATGTAACACAGCCTGACATGCACCGAAACTCTGAAATCTCAAAAAAAATGATGAGCAAATAAATCTTCTTTCCTTTAAGGTGTGTGGTCAGTTGTCTTGAGTTTTAGCAGAGGGAATGCTGACTGAGACACTGACACACATGCATACACTCTACAACCCAACGTGTTAACAAACATGTATCCTAGAGAAACTTGGGAATCTAAGCTACAATGTGTTCTTGATAATGCTTATAGCAACACTGCTTGTAAAAGGAACAAGAAAAGAAAAAAATGAACCCATATTTTCATCAAGAGTAAAATAAATCAGTAAGTTGTATTGTATTCACACAATAGGATAAATGACCTACAGCTACACAAACCAATTCTTACAAGTCTCAAAGAAATAATATTGAATGAAAAACTAAGACACAGAAGAAAATATGTGATGTGGTCTCATATCGTCTTTAAAGTTGTAGGGTTAAGTAATATATATTTTTAGGAAAGAACACATGGAGTAAATATTACAAATAAAATACAAGAAATAAATGACATAAAACCTAAGATAGTTGTTAGTAGAGGGAGGCAGGAGGAACAGAAAGAGGTGAATTCATAAAAATGTTTCAGATATGATAATGTTGAATTTCTTAGTCTTCTAACAGGTATATAGTGATCATATTATTTTGTCTTTTAAATTACACACATAAGTTTTTTTTACGTGAAATGTCATGTATGATTAACTTTCAATAGAAAATTTGAGAAAAAAGCATGCTAAACTGACAATGTAAAACTTGCCATAGAATCTAAACCACAATATTTCTTTTATACTATTTTTTAAAATTTATCTTTTTTTTTATTCCACCTCTGAGCTACACCCCCAGCTCTACATTATTGTTTATTTTGAAACAGGGTATACTAAGTTTCTGAGACTCTCCTAGAACCTGTATTCCTCTTGTCTCAGTCTCCCAATTACTCCCAACTACTGAGATTACAGGTGTGCACCATTACACCCAGCTTAAAAACTTATCTTCAATAAAATTAGTTTGTATTTTGTTAATCAAAACATTTGGTTCCTTGGAATTTCCATCATTTTACTGAGTAGTGCAAATTTTAAGCAATTAAAATTATTCCTGGTGATTTATTCATTTCCAGGGAAATTTTGTTTTATATACGTGTGTGTGTGTGTGTGTGTATGTGTGTGTGTGTCTGTTTTATTCAAAGTTTAAAATTTAGAAAAATCATTATTGTTGTCATTGTTTTAAATAGTAGAGTCAGCCTGAAAGAAAAGTAGCAATTCCAGCAGTAGATGAAGTTGCTATATTCATTGACCAAATTCAGCTTGTAATGCAGCGAGGAGGTACACAGATGGAAACCACTTCAGAAGCCCAGAATCCCGGCAAGCAAATCACATGCAACTCACATATGCCTCTACCTAAAATCCATAGGCCCCGTGCTGTAGCAGATGCAGAAATAATATGAGTGAAGAAAAGGTATAAAGACATCATAATACGTGGATAGCTTTTGTTCGAGAGATCATCTCAGACTGAGTAACATTTCCTCATGTCCAGGTGCCCTTGATTATTCTGAAAATTGCAAACCAAAGTTAACATGGGGGAGTTGATTGAAAGATAAGTTGGTGAGGCTAGCCGAAAGAAAATGCATTTGTTTTCTACCTCAAAGATCATGATTCAGTCCTAGTGCCTAGGAGGAATCCACAGAACAGACCCTTCAGATGGTTTTTAAAGTGAGAGTCACATCAGGCTCTTCTGCAGCCTGTGAGAATAATGCAGTTATAAGAAGCATTACAACAGCAAGATAGATGATAAAATAGGAGAAACATGTGCTCAGCACAATGGGACAGAATATAAATAACCCTGTTACCAAACAATCAGAAAAGGGCTAGTAATATTTGCTAAGAATAGATGTCTTAAGATCTCTGGTCAAGCACATGCTTCAAATGAGAGCTGGTCAGGTCAACATCTTGGTTGGTGGTTTGATTAGACTGTAATTCGGATAATAAATAGCAATTCTGACTTAGGAAAGAAATGAGAATAATTGAAAGGGCTAGAAAGTGGTCTTAGAATGATATTTATCAATCCATCTATCCAACCCAATGTTCACTCGTCTATCTACCACTTCATTCATTCATTCCATTCCATTCATTCATTCATTCATCCATCCATCCATCCATTCAATTATTCACTTACCAAACACTATCTGAGGATAGATAAGGGATACATCTTGTGTTAAACTGAAAATTCATAACATGTCGCCAGGAATTGATATACAATTTCTGCCTTCAGAGAGTTCACAGTTTAGCAAAACATTTTTCAACCTCAGCACTATTGACATTATAGGATGGGTCACTTTTAGTAATGAGGGACTGTCCCCAATGGAGGATGTTTGACAGCATTCTTGGCCTCTACTTGTTAGACTACAGTAATAGCCCTCTCTTCCACCTTACATGCATGATTCCAGACAGTATCAAATGTCCCTGGGTGGGGGAACCACTCATGGCTGAAAACCGCTGGTTTAGCAGAGGAGGAAAACATTCTCACGAAGATTTCTATTAGTCTAAGAGATTCTATAGTTAAGAAACAGTAAATGAATGATTATAGCATAAGCAAGAGAAAGAGCAAAAGAGTTCACAAGTACATTAGGCTTAAAAATACTTCTAACCCCCTGAACTTACTGAGGATACACAGATAGCAACCCTTAGCTGTGTCTTAGAAAAAGAGTAGAATTTATCATTTTTAGAAGCTGCAGTTCTGAAAAGAGTGACATGTAAATACTGTTTCCTCTTTTCCAGGTTAGGCCGGTTCTAGTTCCTTTACCCTTTGATTATATGTAGTCCAATATACACGCATGTTCCCCAGCAAGTAAGAGAATGTCGCTGATATATATTCACGTGGAAAGGGTTAGTCATTCATTTATTCACTGAGCAAACATTACTAAACACTGGTCCAATGTGGTGCTATGTTTCCGAAAAATATGAAATGTAAAAGATCTAATGCCTGTACTCGAGGGCATGAAAGTCTTTAATGGAAAACAATTTAGCCAGAATATATTTTTCATTTCTTTATAAACTTTCCTTCTAGCATAAAATTCTAGAAAGTTCCCACCTAGTCCTTTTGGTAACTTGCCTGTAGCTGATCTGAAGTACACAATCAACAAAAGAGGCAGATTATATAAACAAGTAGTTATTAAGTCCAATATTAAGAGATTTAGTGATGGTATATCATTACCAAGAATTGGTATACCAAAAATTACCCTAAAATTTGAGGAATAGACATCCATTCCTAGAGATCTGGAAGCTTTTTCTAAAAGACTGATTTTGACCTGGTCTTAAAGGACAAGGATAAGTACATTGTTTGGAGAAGAAGTAACTGGTAGATGGGGCAGCAAAAGAACTTAGCATGTTCAGGAAATGGTGGAAATCATTATGACCAAAAGAATAGCATTAATACAGTGACTAGTATCCCAAATACTCCTTTATAGGTAGCAGGAGCAGGTAGTTCAGTGCAGCAAACATGAACAGGCAACTACCAATGGTGAAGCGAAAACCTATCCCTCTTAACATGCACAACACACACACACACACACACACACACACACACACACACACACACGTGTTCTAGAAGTACGACCAAGACTGCTCTTTCTTTAAATAAACCGAACAAGTGTATTAGGTCTTCCCATGTAGATAGACTTGGGACCTCAATGTTTAGTCAGAGCCCCAAGCATGTCTGAAAGCAGTGGTTTTAACAAATATCTCGAAAGTCCCTTTGCCTGTCCAGACTGACTGAGGACAGGATGATGGAATTTGGTTTCTGTTTGCTTCTGCTACATCTTTATCTGGACCATACAATAAGCACCACAAAAGCAATACTATTGAGATCAAAGAGGGGGCATAACTTACTTAGCAAGTGGCATGAGCTGGGAATCTATGAACACCTACTGACACTCACCATGCACACAGCCTCAAGAACATGAATGCCACCAGAGTGCCCACGCAGCACCATGTGCAACACACTGATGTCTACCAGCGTGGCCTGCCTCTTAGCGCACTGTCACAAAAAACAATCAGATTCCACAACATTGAGTACAAAAGGGGCTAATTGGCAGGCGCTCAGCATACTATGCTGCATATCACACGAGCAAAGAAAGCCTGGCAGGCTGTGTAGCATGGCCACAGTCAGAAGCTTGGGGCAGCCCGGCACCGTGGTGGCCTTGCCCTTCATGCATCTCTTTGCCCAGCCCTTGCTGGATACTTTCAGCCCCAAGAGGTTTTCAGAACCAGTATCTTTGGAATCCCACAAGTATTTGCCTGTTAAGAAAGCTGAAGGACAAGAAAGCAACCAGAGTTGGTCTTTTAAAATGCATAACTCTGTGTAGGCTGAGCGAGGAAAAAAAGAGTAGAGTAGAGCTGCCGCGAAAGGCCAAGGATTCAAGGTTAGAGCTGTTCTCGACTATTCTGACTCTATTAGAGAAAAGAACACAGTTCTGTGATGTGATGTGAAGAAACACCCATGGGGTATGGATTGGACTAGCCCTTGTTCCACGAGCCTAAGAATTGCAGGAGGAGCACAATCTTATGTTTATTCATCACTGGCAGATGCTAATACATTTCTGGATCGACATTTGGCAGAAATATGAATAAACACAGAGAATTCACAATCAGATATCAGAGCTAGAAAGCTGAATACTACTGATGGATTGATTATGTTTTTGAGCTATTTAGATAATTGGACATACTAAGTACAGAGCTTTCTGCAATGATAATGGACCTGTCCCGTTGTGGTCTATTTAACAAACACTTGGACTATTTTTTGTAAAGCTTGTTTACATTCCTGTACGTCCCAGCTTTATTGATATTCTGTCCTTTGAATTACAGTGTCACCCTAGCAACGCTCCAGAGAAAGTTGAGAAGGGCATTTTCATTGTTAACCCACGTTTTAAAAGGGAATGAAAGCAAACCCCTTCCAGGATCAATTGGGAGGTGATTTTTCTTATACTACCCTCAAATACGAACACCCATTTGATTGTTGGTTAAAGATGGGGGTGGCAGGGATAGAGATGTCCATGCCTCCTGTTTCTAAATGAATGTATGTGTATACCTGTTGTACTGTAGAACCTCCTGCCTGGCACACTCTTCCCCTGTTCTTTCCCTGTTTCACCTCCTGTCACATTCCTGTCCCAGCTCAACTGTGTCCACTCTCACAAAGTTATCAACCCATCTGTGACTGCACTTGACTTGAATTTCTTCATGATGCTTCCCACTGAACTATTGTGTATTTATTATTTGTTTCCCCATCATTAAGTAAACTCAATGAGAGCAAAGATCATTATGTCTCTAGAGCTAATACTGTGCCTGGGAAGCGGTTGATATACACGAATTAAGTACAGAACACATACTCTTCTAGAACTCCATACTCTTAGCCTTATGGTGTTAAGGATTAAACCCAGGGGCATTCTACCTCTGAGCTCCACCCCCAGCCCTTTTTTTTGTTTTGTTTTTTGTTGTTGTTGTTTGTTTGTTTGCTTTGTTTTAAACAGAATCTAGATAAAGTTGCTGAGAACCTTGCTAACTTGCTGAGGCTGGTTTTGATCCTGTGATTCTCCTGTCTCAGCTTCCCACATATGAGGATTACAAGCATGCTTCACCATGTCTGGCCTCCATACTCTTCAACAGCACAAATCCTTTGCTGCAGAACATGCTGCTCCAAGTTTGGTCCAGACATCTGATTCTATTTGCGATGCAGCATCTGGCACTGTAAGCAGCAGGCTTGTGTTGGGCCATATTATTTGAACAATTCATTTCTTCATAGAAATGAATGCCTGACTCTGAGTATATTTTTATGGCTCCCATGAAAAAAATTCTCTAGCTTTTCCAACTTTCTTAGATGATCCCTCTGCTGACCACTTGAGTGCATCTTGCCTAAGAAAGAAGCATTAGAATTGGCAACAAACATTCTTAAAATGTACTGTAACCTGCAGAGAAAGTTGTTCATTTGCAGTTTTAATGTTCTCATAGACTCATGTGTGTCCATTCTTAACTCCATAGAACATTATCCTGGAGATTTACTTCAGGTAAACCATGTTTTTCCTCTTCCCTGAAATGGTATCTGGGCATCCTATGCATTGTAGAGATGCTTATATAAATTTTGTATGAAAAAGACAAAATGCTGAATTAGGGTTACATAAATAGTATTATTTAATTTTAAAAGCTATAGAACTTGACACTTTCAATCATTATGGAAGTGACGAATTCCATTTAATTCTTAGATAAGCTCAACAGTAGAATTCAAACACTGGATGACTTCCCTATAATTCATAAACTACTTTATGACCTTAATAACAACTTGCAGTTTTTATTTTTGAGGTTGTAAACAATAAAAAATGGTGAGATTATTCAACCTTGTTCTTTGATTTATTTATAACATTTCTTTGGTCTTTGATCTCATGAAACTTTTAGGAGGCTCTTCCTCTGAAGTAAGGAAATCATTAGCAATGTGTTTATATAGTAGGAAGGGGGGTAACCTCTGTGTATCAATTCCACCTTAAAATATTGAACTTGTGCATTTCCAAAATTCAGTTTATTTTTCAATTTGATATACAAAAATAAAATAATGAAGAGGATAGTACATAGTCAGTGTTGCCTGAAAGAAGTAAATAAGTTTCCTCAGATTTTGGTGTTGGAGAGTAGCAATTTCATAATTCCTGTGCTCCTTAGAATTCATGCCTGGTGCTACAACTCTGCTCAATCTTTGTTTTGATTTGAAGAGATGTTTTTAAAATATTTGACCTCTTTCTTGTTCTCTCTTTCTCTCTCTCTCTCTCTCTCTCTCTCTCTCTCTCTCTCTCTCTTTCTCTCTCTCTCTTTCATTTTCAGTAGAAGGGAAAAAATAAAGCAAAAATTTCCCATTGGTTATAGAAAAAAAAAAACAAAAAAAAAAAAAACAAAACTTGGAAGCTGACCCTGTGAAAGATATGGTGCTTGTAGGTTGCCTTGGAAATGAGAAACATTAACTGACTTATCTTTAGTACTGGCTCCATAATTTGAATATAGGAAAGGATTTAAGAAAGAGTTGATTGGAAGTTGGAGGAGGGGGTAGGTGGAAGCCACAAGGAGTGTGGGAGTCTTAAAATAGTGCTTGCATAGAGAACAGGCTGTTTTTACTTGGATTGTATGTTTATTTCAGATGGTTTGTTCTAAGCTTATTTGGGACATGAATTGATGGACCCTACAGGAAGAAATTTTCACTAAATCCCTGAACTTAGTCACAGTGCAAACCTCAATTTAATCATTCATAGAATGGGAGTAATAAATATATTCACCTCTCAATATTAATTACAGGATGAAATGATATAATACTTGTAAAATGCTTAATACATGGGTAGGCACAGTTAAGAACTCACTATTATTTCATCTGGAGACCCTGAGGGTCTCCAGATGAAAAAGAGAGATCCTCGATAAGCAAAGAAGTTGATTTAATTGTAGTGGATGCATGGGGCAGAGGGACACCCTAAAGCACATGATGTACCTACACAATCATATCAAGGTCACTCACTGAAGTGAACCTTAGGGGGAGGGAGGGGGAGGGAATGGGGAGGGAATCGGGGAAGGGGTCAAATGAGAA
>PVLC010007591.1:0-62595 GCA_004027655.1 Graphiurus murinus | reverse complement strand
TGTGGTACTAGGGATTGAACTCAGGGGCATTCTACCTCCAAGCCATAACCCCAGCCCTATTTTTTTAATTCTTTATTTTGAAACCGAGTCTCACTAAGTTGCGGAGTGCCTCACTAGGTAGCTGAGGCTGGCCGCGAACCCAGATCCTCCGGTCTCAGCCTCCCGAATGCTGGGATTACAAGCGTGCGCCACCACGCCCGGCCCAATTTTATTTCTTATTTGGAAGCAGGGTCTCACTAGGTTGATGAGAGTCTCACTTCTTGCTGAGGCTGTCCTCGAACCCATGATCTTCCTGTCTCAGCCTCCCAAGTACTGGGATTACAGGGGTGTGCCACCATGCCCAGCCCAAGGTGGCATTTTGAGCCCACGAGCTCCTAGGATTGGTCTGGGAAGAGTCAACTCCCGGAGAGCACCTGAGCTCCCTGTGGTGGGCAGAGAGTGGTGAGGCTGCCATCGCAGCAGGTGCACCTAAGAACGGCTTTGCCCCTGAAGCTTTTTGGGGTTTGCCTGCATCACCAAGCAGTGCCACTTGCTCTTCCTGCCAGCCAACGAGGCCCACCTGGTGCCCAGGCCCGCCTGCTCCCAGCGAAGGACAGAGTATCAGCTTCACATCTTACCCCAGCAGACAGCTCACTGGCCTCAACACAAACGTGCTGCTCGGGGAGCTGGGGAAGGGGGCTAGAAATGACACTGAGGGCTCGGCCCCTGTGATCTCGCCCCACCCCATAAGTCTCGTGGGCAGCTGTGCGGGTGGCACAGTTAGCACTAAAGCCTCCATGCTCCCCTCCCCTCCCGGGCCACTGCAGGCCCTGCCAGGTGGGGGGGCGCCACCTCGCTGTGAGCCATCAGGCTGCCAGGTCTGAAGGTACCCCAATCCTCACAGGGAGCTTGGAAATCTGAGCACTCCAGCTGTCTCACCGACATACACCACCCGGATGAAACAGCCTCAACCAAAGTCGGCCCTCCTGCCCTCTGCAGCTCGCATTTGCTTCTGTGCCCTCGCCACCATTGTATTAAAGAAAGTGAAAGCGAGGCGTGGGGAGGACAGTTAGGTTGCACACGTTGCTGGGCTGGTCGCATCAGTGCTTGGGAATGTCGGTGCTTTGTGTGCTGCCGCCAGAGATTGGCTGTTTGTTTGTGTGTTGCCAGGTATTGAACCCAAGGGTGTTCTACCTCCAAGCTACTCTACACCCCCAGCCCTTTTTACTTTTTATTTTAAAACAAGGTCTCATTAAGTTGCTGTGGGTCTCGCTAAGTGGCTAAAGCTGGCCTCTAATCTGTGACCCTCTTGTCTCTGCCTCCCAGGTGTGTGTGCCACCACATCTGAATAAAATTGGTCACTTTTAGCTACAGGGTTGGGGTTGTTGTTTTGGTTTTTTTTTCCTTGGCCTTTTTTAATTACCTGTTCTTTTGTTGCAAATTCCCTTGTTCCTGCCACCCTTGGCGTTGACATACTGGATATTGGCCGCACTGGTCAGGCAGTCCACCGAATTACCTCTTTGGCCTTTGATGTAGGTGGCCAGTATTCCAGCTGAGGGCTGTGAGGTCCACATAGGGGCAGAAATTAGGCTGCTTTTCCCAAATTTTACCTGTTCTCCAGACCATCGTGGAAGTCCTTTCGGTTCTGCGGTGTGATTTGCATGGTTCGGAAGTCATGCCATTTCCCTTTTTCTTCTCTCACTTCCCTGGCTTTTGAAGTTCAACCACACTTAAGGGTAGACAAGAAAACCCTTGGGTGAATTCAGTCTTTACAGAGATCTCCAACTGAGTGATCATTTTATTCTTCAAAAATTCAGTCTTTAACTATGTAGTGTCCTCATCTGCCCTCTGGTGGTGGCTCTTGGTTATTGCATCAAGAACCGTAAAACAACTGGGTGGAACTAACCTACAGTTTTTTCCTTTGTAGAAACCTTACTTAAATTAAAATAGATGTGCTCTACATTTCATAGACAACCCAGAGAGATTAGAAAAATACTAAAGAGCTGATTTTATCTTCATGGGAAAAGTGGAACCGGCATCATAAACTGAAGCCAACACCCTTACCTGGTAGCAGCACAGGCTGGTACTTAACACTCAGCACCGTTTCTAGAATGAGGATCCTGGCAGCAGCCTTGTGAAGTCTGTCTTGTCCTTGCTATCCTATGGGGCAGCACAAGGAGGGGAAGGAGAAGGAGGAGACCTGCAGAGAGTCAGGAAGCTGGAGCACAGCATGGAGACAGGAGACTGCAGTGGCTTCCGTCTCTTTGCTGCATTGCAGCCAGCTCTGTAGCTGGGAGTCAGCACAGAAGAGAAATGCAAACTCAGTTTCCATCTGAGTCAAGAAGCAGGAGCTCACGGAAGCTTCATCTCAGTTCAGGGATGTTTCGTTGCTGTGCCTGGAGCTTCCTTGATTGCCGACGCAGTGGCCCAGGCCTCGGGAGGCACATCTTGGAGGGCAGGGACTGGGCACCCACCCCGTGCTGACAAGCAGCTGATGAGCACGAGGGCAGCAGATGTCCAAGGGAGCCCGGAGGAGACACGGTGCCGCTGTGTTGTGGCGGAGGACCCGGGACGAGGTGGAGCTGCCCCTGGAGCTCTGGAAGAGCCCTGGGAAGCATGGGAGGAAGGGGCCATGCGCCTGGCATTGGCTGTGGTACTTTAGAATCAGCACAAACCTTGGCTCTGCCAGTCACTAATGGTGTGAACTTTGCCAAATTTGCTAATGCTCCTGGGCCTCCACAATCCTATCTGATTGTGCTTAATAAACTCCATGTCAGCTCTCTGTTACTGTAACAAAAGGCCTGGCGTAGCCAACTTGGGAAGAGAAAAGATTTCTTTCTTCTGGCTCACTGTGTTGGAGGTTCCAACCCAAGCTCAATTAGCTCGTCATGGCGGAGAGCATCGCAGAGTACCCCCACCTCGTGGCTGGGATGTGACAGAGAGAGAGAGTCCGGGATCTCACAGCCCCACTGAGGATGCACCAACAATTACCTAATGGCCTCCCACCTTAAAAAATTTCCACCAGCTCCCAGCAGTGCGTCTCTGAGGACCAAACCCTCACCACGGGAGATCCATGCTACAGCAGCCTCCCAGGTTTTCTGTGCAGACTGAAGGGGAAGGCTATCAGGCAGTGTCCTGCTTTGTGTCTGCCCTGCCACACCCTTGGGTGACCATGCGCCCCTGCTGAATCCAGGCAGGGCTGAAAGAACGTGGTCTTGGGGTGAGCGCAAACAAGGAGAACCAGGGCTGTGGTGGGAGGAGTCCTCGGGGGCCAGGGCTGGGCTAAGCTGAGGGCCAGCTCTTTGCATTTGAGCTGCCAAGGCCTGGACAGAAGGTAAAAGAAGTTACTGTGAGGCTGCTCTTTCTTCCATTTTTTTTTTGGGGGGGGGTTGTTTTTTGCAGTTACAAGGAGAGAATTCAAAGCCTCCCACATGCTAAGCAAGTTCTCTACTGCTGAGCTATATACCTCGAACTCTTTTCATTTCTTATTTTGAGATATTTGAGATAGGGTCTCATGAAGTGGCCCCACCTGGCCTCAAACTTGTAATCCTCCTGCCTCAGCCTTCAGGGTAGCTGGGATTGCAGGCATGCACCACTGTTCCTGACTGTGAGGCTGTTTTAACAGACAGGAACTGAATTTCAGTAAACTCTGGAATTGGCCCCTGAATTTGGAAGATGGAAGTGAAACCCATCGGAGCTTGTGGCTCTTTGCTTGTGTGGAAGCTGGATGGGTGCCTGGTGGATCTGAAGTGCAGCTGAGGAGGGAAAGTGACCATGGGATGCTTGCTGATGGAGATTGAGCCTGTATAGAATTCTAGTAAGGGCAGTATTAATTGCTAATAAGAACAAGCTTTCATTCTTAGGCAGAACAATAAAATCCTTTTCTCTAAGCTGTCAGCCAAGAGCTACAGCCAAGGTTGACCTTGGTCAGCTAGAAGTTGGCTGTGACCCCAGCAGCACTGAATGTTAAGAACACAGACCCTTGCACTTAGAAAAGAAGTATATAGACTCTCACAATAGTTTAAGGTTAAAAGATGAAAAAGCAAACTCTATTAATTCAATATTAATTACTAATAACACAAAATAGTTATAAGCCCCTAATCTCTACACTTTTATTTTATTTATCTTTTTGTGGTACTGAAGATTAAACCCAGGGATATTCTATCTTGGAGCTACACCCCAGTCTTATTTTTTTATTCTTTATTTTGAAACAGGGTCTCACTAAGTTGCAGAGGGCCTCACTAAGTAGTTGAGGCTGGCCACAAACTCGGATCCTCTGGTTTTAGCCTCCCAAGTACTGGGATTACAAGCCACCACCACACCTGGCACCTCTATACTTTAAAAGACTCGATTCCTGTGTCTTTCTTTTCTGTCTTTATAAAAACAAGTTTCCAAAATAACAAGTAACTTCTAGCAGGAAGAGATAAGGGAAAGCTGAGAAACTCACCAAGGACATGGATGGATAATATATGCTTAACACTTTAAGAGTAAGAATAAAATGAACAAAGAAGCGGGCTTCTGCCATGCAGCCCCCTGACCTTGCTAACCAAGTAATGTATTTTAAATCAGTGATGTCAGACCTGTATGTCCCTGTGAGGATGAACAAAGAAGGCTAACAACAACAACAAAAAGGCTATACAGCAGAGATAACTGGCGGGCCTGCACCTGCTTTGGGTGGGAAAAGACTATTGGCTAAGCAGGGTGGGAAAAAGGAGATAATTAATTCTTTTTTTTTTTTCGGTACTGGGGATTGAACTCAGAGGCATTCTACCTCCGAGCTATACCCCCAGCCCTATTTTTTATTCTTTATTTTGAAACCGGGTCTCACTAAGTTGTGGAGTGCCTCAACTAGGTAGCTGAGGCTGGCCGCGAACTTGGATCCTCCGGTCTCAGCCTCCTGAATGCTGGGATTACAAGTGTGTGCCACCACGCCCGGCTAGATAATGAATTCTTATTTTTTAAAAAAAATGTACATGCTCAAAGACCTCAGTGTCTTGCTTTCCGTGCACTCCACTGCATCACCTCTGATGCCCTGCTTTAATTGCTCTGTCCCCTTTCTACCTGTAGTAACAAAACTTTGCTTAAGCTTGCAGCAGTGCAGTTCTGGCTATTTTCCCCTAAAACTAGCTAAGAACAAGAATCCTTGGCGACAACCCAAACGGTTACACTTATGATCAGATGATAGCACTTAATGACCTCTCCTCATTTGTCCCCACCCGCCAGGTGCCCCCAGTCCTCTTGCTCCCTTTCCATGTGTGTCGAGGTCCCTGTAAGAGCTGAGGAGAGCGGAGGTTCCCATCTTTGTGGCTGCAGCCTCAGCCGTCGCTGCGGAGTGCCAGCGGGTAAGGCCTGGGGACCGGGCACCCGGGTGCTGTTTCATCCCTGCCTCACGCAGGGAAACCAGGCAGCCACCCAGCACCGCCCCTGTGGGAAGCCTCTTGGGCCTGGGAGCCATTGTCTGAACACCAGCCGTGGGCTCCCCCTCTTACCCTGGGGGCTCCTTTTCACCACTGCGAGCAGGTACTAAATACAGGTCACTGGTAGAGGAGCTGCAAAACTTCATTGCCATCCTAGTAGGATCTCAGCTAGGCTTTCTGGGAACCCTGGTAAGGAAAGGAAGACCCAAAGACACTGTTAGAGCCAGTTGCTTTGTTACTGCCCAGGCCAGAGAATGGTCAAGCATGAGCCTGTGATGTGAATTGGGCTTGGAAGAGAAGGGTGAGTGTCACATGCCTCTTGGGACAGAACTCTCTGGCTCCAACTACCTGTCCTTACTGAGCACTGCTTTTATCTCTAGTACGGGAAGAGACTCTTTCACACGGGGCATTCCATCATCTGCTTTTAAGAAACAGAATGAAGGACAGCAACAACTTCCTCCTGGCTTTTCAGTGCCTTTAACTTAAGTGGTCAACATGCCACTTTCTGCTTCAGGAGGGTACAGAGGCCAATGGTGTGAACCCCCAAGCCTACAGTGGGGCACTCAGAGCTCAGAGGCCGGGGGGGGGGGGGGGGAGTGCTCAGGTCTAGGAGGCGGTTCTGTGGCCCCAGGTGGGAATTTCTTACTCCTCCTTCACACAAAAGGAATATTTCCAGTATTCATTGTGTGTGTGTGTGTGTGTGTGTGTGTGTGTGTGTGTGTGTGTGTGTGTGTGAGATGTGAAGAATAGAAGCCAGGCAAGCCCTCTGCCACTGAGCTACATTAATATATAGCCCCGGTAATGTTTTTTTTTTTTTTAATAATTTTTAAAAATGATTGCCTAAAACTTAATCACCAACAATCCTTGAAGTAGAAGGGATTTTTTGCGTTCTCCACACAGGCTGTGCCTTTTTTGATAGACGTGAGAGGCGATTCTAACATCACCTAGGGTATTCCTAGCCTAATGTTATTTCAACACTGCCTGGTATGTTACCCCTAAGATGTAGAAAGCGAGGAAAAAGAAAGAAAGACACAAAACACAGGACGCGGCAGCAGTCATGACCACGCTGTTGGAAGTCCTGGGCAGCCTTGAGCTGTGTGGCGCACTCTCGTCCTCTCGTCCTCTCGTCCCTGCTCTTGTCCGTCTGCTCTCTCTCCTTCCCTGAATGTTTCCATCTTCTGGACACGCTGTTCTTCTCTAGGGATCCAGGTTGATCCCGCGCCCTTTGTGAGCCTTAAGAAGTGTAGCTGTCCTGCATCTGCTCTAAGAGGGACGGCAGGGGACACGGAGTCACAGAAGCCTCGCTCGCCGGCTCCCTGGGGAAGGCTGTGCCCCCACTGCACCTGGAGAAGTTTGGCTTTTCTTCTGGAGAACCGGATGTGTGCTCTGCACAGCTCCGAAGGCTTCTGCATTTCAGCGGTTTACCAGGTAGGGTCTGTACAGCATGCGCGCCTGTGTCATGCCGGTGAAGCAAGTTCTAGTTATAATGCTTTCGTTCTGTGTGACAAACCAGAATGTAGTTCCAGAGACAGGAAGAGCAGACCAGGCCCCCGAAGCCCCTAAGGTGTGGCTCCAGCAGGTCCCTGCTGCCCCCCAAGTCGGGTGCTCTGCCTGCCATTGCGCAGGGCAGTTTTGCAACAGACCTCCCTTGCCCTGAGTGCTTCGTTAGGTTGCTTCTGACCGTGGAGAATGCCAGGTACCGGTGCCAGGCCAGGCTGCCGGAGAAGCCCTCAGTTCTCAGTGAACTTTTCTGTTCCAGGGTCCCTCTTCTGCAGGGCCCCGCTGCAGCTCCAGCTCGAAGACAGAGGTTTCCTGCTGTGACACAGGACTGCTGTGCATTGCAGGGGACACAGCTGAGGCTCTGCTTCCTGGGACTGTCACCCAGAGGGCCCCCACCAAGGCTGCTGGATCCCCACACACCAGCACCCAGCCAGCTCTGTGGGGGCAGACCCCCCATTTCCCCACTGTTCCCAGAAGGTAGGGTGAGGGTGGTCACCCCAGTCACTACCCAACCCGGGGGAGGGGAGGATTCCAGTGACGTCATTGCTGGTTTCATCCTAGCTGCAGGGCAGGCCGTTTCAAGTCACCAGGCCAGGGTGGATGTCATTGGCTACTCTATTGACCGTGTGTGTCTCCAATGGACATTCACAGCACATAGGAGAGGAGGGAACTGTGGGGCCTGGAAAAACTGACCATAAAGAGACGTGGGCTGTTTGCACAGCCACAAAAGAGTGTTGTCTCTCTGCTTTGAGGGGCTTTATCTTTTGTTTATACATCCTGCTCCCTCGCTGTACCGAAACCATGAGTTTCACCCAGCAACAGCCTTTAATGAGCAGTGGAGTGGGGTGTGGTGGTGTACGCCTGGAATCCCAGTTCTTGGGAGGCTGAGACAGGACGATCACAGGTTCAAGGCCAGCCTCAACAACTTAGCAAGACCCTGTCTTATAATAATTTTTTCAAAATAAAGAATAAATATAGGGCTGGGGGTATAGCTCGGAGGTAGAATGCCCCTGAGTTCGATCCCCAGTACAGAAAAAAAAAAAAAAAAAGGAAAGGAATGGGGACGGGATGGAACCCACACACCCACACAGTCTCTTGGGTCCATCAATTCAGTGATGAAGGCAAATATCCTTGTTTATCTCTATTTCCGAAGCTAGAGCAGTGCTCCTCACATTTCTGTTGACCTTGCAGTCTCCTGAGGGCTTGAGGGCGCAGCCCAGAGTCTGACTCAGTGGGTCTGGGCTGCCTGTCTCACAAGTGCCCAGGGATGCTGGTGCTGGTGGCCAGGAGCCCACTGTGAGGACCAGTGAGCGAAACCTTCCCTTGGATCTTTCATACCTGCTACCTGCTGGTTGGCCCACTCCTACCCTCTCACTCCCCCTGGTGATGGAAGACTGTCCTGAAATCTGGAATCTCTGCCTCTCTTCCACAGTTCTGTGGACTCTCTGCTGGGAGCTCCCCACACCCCCAGCCTCCCCACATCTGGATTTGCTCCTGAGATGGTCTGTCCCTTCACTCGATGCCCTCCTGGGGCCATGCCAGCCAGAGGCCCTGAGAATGCTTCCAAGCCTGCCACCCACTGCTTCCTGGAAACAGATGCTCAGACCCCTAAAACTCTGGGCTTCCAGGTCCACGTGGCCCCTGCGGTGGATCTTTGTCTGCTGATGGACTTCGGGGACAGTTCTGGAGTTGAAATGAGCCTCCACAACATGTCTGAGGCAACAGTGGTGACTGCCTACCACCAGTACAAGAAAGGTAGTTTACCCCTGGGTTCAAGCCCCAGTTAAAAAAAAAAAAAAAACTAGGCGTGTGCAGATGCGTGTGCACATGTGTGGTATTTGTGCACACATGTGCGTGCTCGTGACATCCACTGCCTCCAAGCCCTTTTTGCCTCTGAGTTTTCACTTCAAGATGTCTCCCCTTTTCTTCCTCCAGCACGATTCTTGCTCATGCATGCTTAGTTTTTAACTGCTATTAGCAGTTCTTGTATCTGTTTTCTATTTCAAACATTCTAGCTGCCTCCTAATTTCACACACAAAAAAATTTTTTTCACTTTTCCTTATTGCTTTTGTTTTATTTTGTTTTACAGTACTGGGGATTGAACCCAGGGGCATTCTACCTCTGAGCTACACCCCCAGCCCTATTTTTATTCTTTATTTTGAAACAAAATCGCACTAAGTTGCAGAGGGCTTCACTAAGTAGCTGGGGCTGGCTGAGAGCCTGTGATCCTCTGGTCTCGGCCTCCCAAGTACTGAGATTACAAGCATGCACCACCACGCCTGGCTTCCTTATTGCTTTTGGATAAGGCCTAGAAGACCCAGTGGAAGGCTGGCCACATTATGTTCATCAAATGCTCATTCTTCTTTTTTCAGAAGGAGTCTATGTGCTCAGGGCTGTTATCGATGAGTTGCGTGGAGCTAGAATGGAGCTGGGGCCTTATTACCTGGAAATCAGCTGTGCATCTGTGTCTGTGTTCTTGAACTCCAGCAGTGTCCACCAGGATGAAGTCCTTGTTTTTTCTGGCTCCCATCCAAAGCAGAAAAGTAAGACCTATGTCTGGAGGCTGAGCGTCCAGTCCTCAGCTGTAAATGCAGCCTCTCTCTCTCTCTCTCTCTCTCTCTCTCTCTCTCTCTCTCTCTCTCTCTCTCTCTCTCTCTCCCCCTCCCCACCCCCTTCTTTAATTCATCATCCAAGTTATAACCATTATGGATTCACTAGAAGCTTCACGGTATATTCTTCCCTTAGCTATTGCAGAATATTACATTCTAGAGAAATGAAGATACAGTCATACTAGGTTTTGGACTCAAGGAATTTGCAATCTAGTAAAGGCACGAAGATACACATACAGAAAATAAATAAGAGATCAGGCAGAAAAGTTCCCAGAGAAGAGCATGGCCAAGGGGCTGGGAGGTTTCAGGAGAGAGGAATCAGGTATAGCCATGGGGCAGGGAGCACTTGAGGCAGGGGTTGGCACAGAGGACCCGGTGGGGACAGGTGTTCAGAGACATTCTGGGAAGAGAGCACAGCCATAGCCAAAGCCCTGGCCCAGGAGCGGTGCTGAATGCCCATGGTGTGTCAGAAGCTCTCCAGCTTCCTTCCTGTCTCCTCACACTGTCTTCACACCCAGCCTTGTAGTAGGTATCCTGTTCCTTTCCCATCACAATTGCAGAGGAGGAACAGAAGCCCAGGAGAGGAGGACTCCAGCCAAGTGTTATTGAGGGAAGAGTCCTAGCACATCATGTCAGAGCTGGTGAGGACCTGGTCAACGATAACGCCAGAGTGCATAGCCCAAGTGGATAGAGTGGTAGGCTTTCCCAGAGATAGGAAAAAAGAGAATCCAGTGGGGGGATATGTTCAATGAACTCATTCAAGAGATGCCCTGACAGCCAGGTATGAGGCACATTAAGAGGATTGCGGGTTCTAGACCAACCTCAGCAACTTAGCAACACTCTGTTTCAAAATAAAAATTAAGTAAAGGGCTAGGGGTGTAGCTCAGCGGTAGAACACTCCTGGGTTCAGTCTCTAGTACCAAAACAAAAAGAAAGACAAATTATATCCTCATAACTTGCACTGCACATTTTCCATTCAGTCAACTGGTAAGAAACTCTCCATAAAAGAATTAAAGACTATGAGCCGGGTGTGGTGGTGCACGCTTGTTAATTCCAGCATTTGGGAGACTGAGACCGGAGGATCCAGGTTCGAGACCAGCCTCAGCTACCTAGTGAGGCACCCCGCAACTTAGTGAGACCCTGTTTCAAAATAAAGAATAAAAAATAGGGCTGGGGGTACAGCTTGGAGGTAGGATGCCCCTGAGTTCAATCCCCAGTACCACAAAAAAAAAAAAAAAAAAAGAATTAAAGACTATGTAGGAGACTATGTATGTATAACCTATCCACATACTCTAACCGTCCACAGTCATTCATATTGACTTATCTTACCTAAATCATGAATAAATAAGCAGTCCAGCCAATGGGAGGGCATAGTCTATGTAAATCCCTGTGGTTTCTGTGCCAGGACTTAGAATCACAAGGTTTGGGTTTTAATCCAGCCCAACAGATCGATAACTACATAATCAATAACCTGTACTTTCCTTACACTTGTTGACTACTAGAATGTGATCGGGATTAATTTTTAGTCATTGTTAATGAGGTCATGTCACTCTTATTCGTGAGTTATTTTTCAAAAAATTCTAATGCATTCACAAAGGGCAAGATAGCCATTCCATTTTCTATTGTAAATAAGCATTTACTCTTTATAAAGTAAAAAGCTCTGCATAAGAACAGCAATAATAATTAAAAAAAACACCTATCTCCTTGTTAAATGTTCCTTTATGATAAATGACTTGTTTCAAATCATAGCCCTCTTCCATGATCTGATTCAATGTTTGATATCTTGATATCCATCACCTAATATATACATACATGCATTCATGTGTATTGTTTACATGTGGTGTGTGTGTGTGTATGTATGTGTGTGTGTGTGTATGTGCAGAATGCTGTGCTACTTTAGAGTACTTAAATGCATGTGGCTTATCTTTGGACCTCCATTTAAGAATCTCTGTGAAGTAAAGATTTTTCAGCATACATATATTAGAGAAATACAAGGTCATATAGCAAAGCAATCAACATATTCCAAAGGAGTTATTCACTACTACATAGAGAGCTCTCTGGAGAGAGAGAAAACATTTAAAGAAAAATGCAAGGAGATAATTTTATATGTTATATAGTTCATATTTCCCAAGTTGTCTGGTTTCCTAGCATAAGCTTCCAATTTTGAAATTTATTGGAATTCAAAGAAAAAGAATTTAAAATGGAAAATATTGGCATTTATTTCATGAGAAAAGTGGATTTTAAGATCTTTTTTTTTTATCATGCTTTTTCTTGCTGTAGGCACTGTTGTGATGCACCGTTTCCCATCCACCTCTTCATATAACACGTCCTTTATTTCACAAACCCAAATGGGCAACATCCAGGCTTGGTCCAGCATGACTGTTTGGTACAAGATGCAACGTACGTTTCTATTCTGAGTTCAAATTTGGCAGACTCTCCCTTGGTCAAAGTTACTGAAGCCACACACAGCACAGGCTGTGGTATCAGCTCTGCCCAAGGTCAATGATCACCTGCAGTTTGTTCTGGGACTTTCCTAGAAACCATAGTCTTCAATGGAAGGGCGTGAGATAGTGGGCTATCACAGAGTCATCTGCCTCTCTGCACTTTATCATACCCTTCCAAACACAGTTCCCGGAGGAGCGGCCATCTGGCCTGGTGGCCCTTGAGCTTGGGCCATACCACCTGCTGCTCTGCACATGCACCCACATTTGGAGGCTCATTCCCATCACTCAGCCCTTGACTAAGCAGGAGGGTGGACTGGCTAGCATTCAGGGTGGATTCCAAGCCCCTCTGTGTTCTGATTCCCCCACCACCCTCTCTCGGTCACAGCTGTCTCTATCTACACAAATGGAACCGTGTTTGCTGCGGACACAGAAGTCACCTTTGTGGCAATTACCAGGGAGACCGCACCCCTGGAGTTTGCCTGGTATTTTGGAGATGATCCACCAGTGAGGACAACTTCCAGGAGCATTAGAAAGAGGCTCCACGTCCCCAGGTGGTCTGTATCTGTGGGGTCCTGACCAGGGTGGGGGGGTAATGCAGCAGCATTCTGGCTGAAGATTGTCCTGCTGCTACTCAAGCAATTTTAAGCATGCCACATTTGTGTTGTAAGGAGCCACTGCATACTTTCCTGAATTGAGCCCGAGCATAAGAATGAAAGGGAAAGGGGCTCCCTTCCCTCCTGTGTGCACTAAGTAAGAGTATGGACTTTGGAACCAGGCAATCCAGGTTCACATCCCATCTGAGCCACCAATGTGGCCTGGGATCTCCCTCCTGTGAAGAAGGGCAGCGGTGCTCACACCCTACTTGGAGTAGTGAATTAAATGAGAAAGAGAGGCCAAAAATAGCACTCCCCCTTTTCCCCAGGAAGATGAAAATTACCAGGTTCTGTGATAACTGTATAATCAGCCCCACCCCCTGCCTTTCTGTTGGAGGGACATGGAATCCCTCTCCAGGGCTGTGCTCTCATCTTGTCTTGCACCTCTCCTGCTCCCGGCTGCATCCCATAGGTACCACGTGACGGTCAAGGCCTCCAGTGGGGCCAGCAGTGTGGTCTCTGAGCCCCACCTCGTCAGGATGCAGAAGAGAATCGTGGCCAATCGGCTCATGTCCACCGCCTCAGCTCTGGTAAACAGCAGTGTGGCCTTTGAGTGCAGAATCAACTTTGGCACCGATGTTTCCTACCTGTGGGACTTTGGGGATGGCACCGTCAGCCCCGGGAGCAGTTCCAACAGCCACGTCTACCGCAGGTAAGCCACACAGGACAGGTGGCAGTTTGTTGCAGAATGTGGCTGGGTCAGGTCTCAGGGTTCCCACAGCCCACCTGCCTTTCAGGTGATGGAAATGACAGGGGTTATGCAGAAATGGCAAATCAAGCCTGGCTGTGACTATTGAGGAGCTTGCAGCCCAGGTGCGGTGGGGATGACTCATTCTGCTTCAGAAACTAGGGAACCATGCACACGGGCATTTGCACATGAGCTGAAGATGAATTCCTAAGTAGAAGCTTGCTAGAGGAAAGAGTAGGGAAGGAGGAGTCCAGGTGAGACCTAAGGGGACAGACTGGGGGAGAAATATAGTGTGGCTGGTGAGATGTGTGAGAGAGGGGATTGGGAGCAGAAAAGAGAGGCAGGTGCCCAGAGCAGGCTGTGATAGACCTCAGTGTCACAAGGAAGAGCGTGAACACTATCTTTTTTTTTTTTTTTTTGGTACTGAGGATTGAACCCAGAGGCATTCTACCTCCAAGCTACACCCTCAGCCCAATTTTATTTCTTATTTGGAAACAGGATCTTACTACTGGGTTGCTGAGAGCCTTGTTAAGTTGCCAAGGCTGGCTTTGAACCTGCGATCCTCCTGTCTTGGCCTCTCAAGTACTGGGATTACAAGCGTGTGCCACATGCCCAGCTAAACACTACCTTTGAATTCATGCTTTACTGAACACCCACTGTTTACCTGTAACAAAGAATTATGGAGACAGTCATGTATCACTTATCAACAAGATGAGGACAAGCTCTGAGAAATATCTCATTAGTAGACTTTGTCATCGTGTAAACATCATTGAGTGTCACTGCACAAACCTAGATAGTGCAGGTCAGTCACTTGAGGTGGCCTCTTCAGGCAGTCGTGAGAAGAGGATAATAAGAGAGGTACAGGGCTGCTGCCAGGTAACATGGCACACACTGTTTTGCAGCAAGCTAAGTTGAAGCAGCACTCTCTAAAATAATGATAAAAATATGGTGTAGAAATACATAAGCCAGTAGCATACTCGCTTTTTTCAAAGCTAAATGATATATATTGTACATAATCCCTGGTGCTGTACTCTCATATGACCGTGGCACAGTAGTTGTGTTTACACTAGCATCGCCAGGAGCATGTGAGTAGCATGTTGCACCACCATATTATGACAGCTGTGACGTCACTAGGCAATAGGAGTTATTTAGCTCCATGGTGCTCCTGTGGGACCACCCTTGTATATGCAGTGCTTCAAAACATGCAGCTTGTGGATGGATAACAAAAGGATGGCTTCCTTTGTCCAAAACAAGTGTAGCTTTTCTTGGAGGGGATAGGCAGGCCCACGGGAACCACAGGTATAGACTACAAGATTGCACATCTTGGGATTAGGAATCTTACACACAGAGGAATGGGACTAATTGTTCCCAGCTGAGTCTCTGGTTAGGGTGAGTCTCAGGTCCCCAAAGGACTGAGACCTCTCAGAGGGATGTCCAGTTTTCACAGCTGTGAGAGACAAGCATGGCCGAGGCTGAACCTCAGACTAGCACAGAGCCTTCCTGCTGATGCAGGGGAGTGTTGCGGTGTGCAGGAGTATCCCAAAAGCAAGACTCACGTGGGTGGTGGCACCAGGGAAAGATGGCAGACTTTCTCCAATGAAGGGTGTCCACAGGAACACACACCTGTGCCTCTCTTTGCTTTGATGGGGATTCCTGAATGGTCTATCACTGGCCACAATTCAGGATTTCTCCACTGCAGATTCTCATGAGCAGAAGAGTTGGGCCAGGGTACCTGGTGAATTGGTGAGCCATCAAGCAGGTGTCTGGGTCCAGACCCCTGGCACTGTGGTCTGCAGCTCCTGGAGATACTTGGTGTCATCTCCAGTGCTGGCCCTAGACTCTCCTATGACCTGAGACCACCATGAAGCCTTCATCCTCCTCTGTGTGTCTTCTTTCTTCCTGAGCTCCAGCATGGTTGGTGACAGAGGGTCTCAGTCAACTTTCTCACTGCAATGACTCAAAAATGCTCACCACACAGCTTAATGGAAGGGAGACCCATTTGCTCACTTTCTTGGAGATTTCAGATTCAGTCCAGGTGAGGCCGGATTAGGCAGGAAGCAGAGCAAGAAGGAGAGTGCAAGGGTCTATTTCTCATGCCATGGAGGCCAGAAGCAAAGAGAGAGAGAGAGAGAGAGAGAGAGAGAGAGAGAGAGAGAGAGAGAGAGAGAGAGAGAGAGGAAGAAGAAGAAGAAGGAGGAGGAGGAGGAGGAGGAGGAGGAGGAGGAGGAGGAGGAGGAGAGACCTTGTGTAATCCTCAAAGCCACACACCCAGGAACTCCTGTCTTAGCAACTAAACACCACTTCCAACAGGGCTACCTTGTTTCCGTGAGGGTTAGGGGATGTTCTAAATCCAAGCCATTACCCACAGCAATCCTTGCAAACTCAAATTCATAGTCTTCTGAAGGGACTATTGGTCTGTTTCAAATTCAGGAGTCTCGGATGATTATCCACTTTATGTCACTGAGCAGGCAGCAGGCATTTCCCTGGTGAGAACAGCTTGCCGGATCAGAGCTGCCTGGCTTGCACATCCCTCCTGTGCTGCATCTCTCCACAGCTGGACCCCCCATCCTCCCCAGGGACTTGGGTCCAGGTTGGGGACCTCTCCTGCACCTCCTCGGTTTTCAGGATCTAAGAGGTCAGTCAGGAAATCTGACACCCCCCCCCCCCCCCGACCAAGGCAGAGACTAGAACAGGAAGATCACACGCAGAGACCTTCAAGTTTAGGTCAGGTGTCCATCACCCAAGGAAAACTCTCGGTGGCTCTGTGGTCAGCACACTGCTGGACCATGGCTGCCGGGGGCGGCATGTTCTCACCTGGATGTGTTGGAGCGTGTGACATTAGTCTGGAGTTGGACACTGGGTTTAACCACACGCTGCGCCACCAAGTGGACAATGTGAAGATCATGATTTTTCTTCTCTTCTTCTCATGACCCTTGCCTCTTCTGTCCCTACTCCTTGGCTGACTTGCCGTCAAATATTATAACTGTGAGCCGGGCATGGTGGCTCATGCTTGTAATCCCAGTACTTGGGAGGCTGAGACAGGAGGATCGCAGGTTCGAAGCTAGCCTCAGCAACTTAGCGAGACCCTGTTTCCAAATAAAAATATAAAATAGGGCTGGGGTAGAATGCCCCTGGGTTCCATCCCCAGTACCACACACACACACACACACACACACACACACACACACACACACACACAAAAATACTATAACTGTGCATATCTGGGATGGTCCAGGACAGATGAATGAAGCTTGACATACAGTGACCTGGATCTCATTTCTCTGCTTTCTTCCCTTGCAGGGAGGGAGAATTTACAGTGGAGGTCCTTGCCTTCAATAATGTCAGCTCTGCTGCCCTAAGAAAGCAGCTTTTTGTTGTGCGCGAGCCCTGCCAGCCACCCCCAGTGAAGAACATGGGGCCCGAGAAGATCCAGGTAGGGTCAGGGCTGAGGATTGTTCTCAGCCTCCTTGCCACGCTGCCTCCGACGGGGGCCAGTATTAGGGTGGGCAAGCACTTTGGGGGAATGAAGGAGGCTTTGTCAAGTTGAGCCTGCTGCATGTGACACAAAAGGGGCCCTGTAAGGGCTTCAGTGAGGGTGGGCCAGTTCTGGGGTGGGGGGCACCCAGCCTGGAAAAGGAGAGAGCCTGGTTTCTGGCACGTGAATGGGGTCTTTATTCGCCTATGTGACTCTAGCATTCAGCCCAGCTTGCTTTGAGGAGTTTCCTTCTCCTTCTTCTTCTTCTCTTGATTGTACAGAGAACGGTGCCATTCCCAGGGGAAAGGAAAATTTAACATGAAAAGGAAAATAAATGATCCATTGTTGAGTGCCTTCTATAAGTTAGGATAAATGGAGTTGTTTTTGCTTTTGATTTTTGGTTTTTGGTTTTTAGGATTTTTTTCCCCCATTCTTTTGAGGTCTGAAAGATTTCAAATGTTTCTCCTCAGGACAAAAGTGCTCAGGTGACACCTGGGAATTAAAATCCATGACTGAGAATTTGCCAAAATGTTTTCTGCAACAGGCAGAAAGCCCCACGAGGTCCATTGCTGGTCCTGGTGCAGCTCAGGCCGTGGCTGGTGCTCCCTGGAGCCTGCGGCGGAGGTCAAGGGACCCTTTCCCAGGGCAGTCCCTGGGGCCCTTGCGGGTGAGACCCCTGCCTGCCCTCCCGGCTGTGCTGTTGGGTGCTCTGTGCGTGGGGAGCAGGCCCACTGGGTGGGAGACAGAACACAGGTCAAGACGACTCCAGCCAAAGGCCAGAGCTAGGCAGACTCTGGCTCTGCTGTGAGGTAGAGCCATGGTTTTTGTTGTTGTTAAGTCTTCTCATTATCATTATTATTATTATTATTATTTTTGAGAAACTGGGGTTGGAACCCAGGGGCATTCTACCTCCAAGCTACACCTCCAGCCCTATTTTTTATTCTTTATTTGGAAACAGGGTCTCACTATGTTGCAGAGGGCCTCACTAAGTAGCTGAGGCTGGCCGTGAACATGCAGTTCCTCCTGTGTCAGCCTCCCAAGTACTGGGATTACAAGCATGCACCACCATGCCCTGAGCTTCTCAATAGTTTTAAAGTGTATTAACCCATATCCAAACCTGTTAATGAGTTTGGTTTCTTAATCTGTAAAGCATTTGCATTTGTATTTTCTCATCTGTGCAAAGAAGAAAACAACATTGGTAGCTCCTTTTGTGTGTGTGTGTGTGTGTGTGTGTGTGTGTGTGTGTGTGTGTGTGTGTGTGTGGTGCTGGAGATTGGACCCCAGCAGCATTCTATCTCTGAGTTATACACCCCCTAGCCCTATTTTATTTTATTTTTTAAATTTTGAAACAGGGTCTCACTAATTTGCAGAGGGCCTCGCTAAGTTTCTGAGGCTGACCTCAAACCTGCAATTTTCCTGTCTCAGCCTCCCAAGTATTGGGATTGCAGATGTGTACCCTCACGCCCAGCTTCCATTTTTTCTTTATACTTCATTTTACACATTTCCTAAAAGTATAAAGAAAAATGGAATAATCTGAAATCCAGCCAACATGAGATAGACAACCAGCGTTCATCAACTGATGCGTTTATATTTTTGGTATTTTTTTCTGAGCCCCTTTATATGTGAAGTGTGTCTGTGTGTTTGATAGTGTGTATATTCCTCATAGAAACTGGGTTACAGCATGATCATTTTCTCTTATTAAATAATCTCAATTACATGATTTTATAGGCAGCATAATGTTAAGTCATCTGCACAAATTATGTATCATTTAACAATGTCTTCATTATTAAACATCCATTGTTTCCGATTTTCATGGAACTTTCAGGAAAAACAAGTCCTCTAGGGGGAGCCCTTGCACCCAGCATGGGCCCCAGGGCAGGAAGTACAGGGTTTGAGCAGACTCAGCATCCTAAGATCCCCAGCCTGGGTTGTTAGGTCAGGCTCGGGGGAGGGCAGGCCTGTTCTTGAAGCATGGAGGAGGAGGATAAAGTAGCCCGGGGAGTTTAAGGACTATGAATAGGTCAGCACTGATACTTCCCTGTGTCACTGTCCTTTTAAATTTATTAACGTAAGCAAATAAGCCAAGCATGGTGGTGCATGCCTGTAATCTTGGTACTTGGGAGGCTGAGTCAGGAGGCTCCCAGATTCTAGTCCAGCCTCAGCAACTTAGCAAGACCGTTTCAAAATAAAAAATAAAATAGGGCTGGGGGGTATAGCTCAGAAATAAGATGTCACTGGGTTCAATCCCCAGTACCACACACACACACCAAAGGGGGAAAAAAAAAAAAAAGTAAGCAAACATGTTTTTATATCTTATAAAGTATCATTTACATGACATTTTTTTACTCTGGAAAATTTTATCATAAATAAAGGTAGAAAGAATAGTGCAACAAACCCATCACTTTCAAAAACTGGCAGGGTGTGTAAAAAGGCCTTCGGAGGGCAATGAGAGTCCCCAAAATCCCAAGTGTCCAGCCATGTCCAGCATCTACAAGACACTGTCTACAACCGAATAAATACTATTCATGTTTTAAAACTCAATGATGGTAAAAGGAGAGAAAGATGTTTCCTGCCCCCATGAAACAGACCCAGATCACCGGTCACCCATGGAAATGGCCAGTGACCCCTGCATGTGGGGACTAAGGGAGGGAAGTCACTATCTAGTCCTGCTTTCCTGAACAAGCCACAGTTAGGAAACCTCTTAGTTCTAATAGATGAAAAAAACTTTTTTCCTTTTTTTTTCTCCTCTCTCTCTCTCTCGTTTTTTAAACAAAAGAAGTATTATCCATCCCAAACCTAGCAACTGCATAGAGATATGTTTTGTATATAATTTGAGAAAATTAATCATGATGTAGGTTTAGATCACATTAAGAAATCATTGTTAATTATTAAAGCGAGATTCTAGCAATGTGTTTGTCAAGAAACCTTTAAATATTAGAGATGTCTATTGAATATTTAGAAGTTAAATCTATTGAGAATTTAGAAGCTAAATGTCATGGTTTCTGAGAACTACTTTAGAATATTTCAGAAAAAGATAAGGAAACCAAGTAGCTCTTATATATATATATCACAAATAAATTTCTTTTTTGGTCTCTCTTTTAAAATGTACATTTTTGACATTCAGAAGTTTAAAGCTTTTATGTGAGTAATCTCTTTTGATATTTTCCCTTTAATTTTATGCCTGGAAAGTTTTTTTCACATTAGGAATATTGAAGTATAAATACTTATTTCTTCCTGTTTTTATATTTTTACATTTTACTTTTGTCTATCAAATAAATGTAGCATTTGTCCTAGTGCTGTCTCGAGTTCAGCCCCAGACCCCATTCTGTGACTCTACAGGTAACTGGAGATGTGTGAGTGAGTTTCTAGTAATTTGCTGTATGTCTGCGATGATACAAACAAATAGTTGGGGATTTGTAGGCGAGAGCGAGCGTCTAGTAATCTGCGGCATCATTCCACACGATAGATGCTTACAAGACACCTCTGTCCTTATTTAGGTATGGAGGTCTCAGCCCCTGAGACTGGCGGTGACATTTGAAGCTGCTGTGCTCTGTGACATCTCCCAAGGTCTTTCCTACACCTGGAGCTTCGTGAACTCTGAGGGGTCCCCTGTCCCCCTCCCTGCTGCTGTCAACCTCCACCGACAGGCTGTCAGGCTCCCCAGCTACGCACTGGAACCCGGGAACTACACTGCCATTGCCAAGGTGGGCTCCCGCCTTAGGCTGCTGCTAGCAGCCTTGAGACTTGGGAAGTCCCAAGTACTGGAGCAAGAGCTTCACATCTGTAACTCTCAACCTATCTTGTCCACGCAGGGTGTTGTTGGAAAAAGCGTGGGTAGGATTTTAGCAGACATGTTAATTCCCAAGAGAACCCTAAGTAGCCAGTGAAGAACACCTTCCAGGTTAACAAAACCTTCCTGTGAACCTCCTTGGTGTCAGGACACCAGAAGAATACTGGGCTCTAGCATGTAGGAACTTACCACCCAGAAAGGAAGGGAGGGTGTTCCCTAGAGCAAGAGGCACCCACGGCGACCGCCAGACACTTTGGCCCTCAGCTAGCGCTCAGTGCGTTTTTGGCTGGACAGATGGTACAAATCTGTGGGTTAGAAGTGGGGGATCATTTCTACAAGAGTGGGTTTCATGAAGGAAGGGTCCTAAAAAGAGTCTGTTCGTGGACGTAGGGAGTGGTAGAAGGGCTCAGCACCCTGGCCAGGGATGGTAAGCCTGAGGGGGGTATGGAGTCAGGCTGCGGTGAGGTGGGGGAGATCTGGACCAGCGTGGGGTCCCTGAGACTCTGCAGTGGAGGGAGTCTCTTTTACTCGGTGGGGCACAGCACCAACACAGGCCTCACGGGGCACACCGCAGTGTCCCCCAGACTGGCCTACATGTTGGTCAAGGATGGGAGTGCACTGAGTCTGCGCTGGATGTCACAAACAGAGTCCTTACCTGTGTGAACTGCACCCATGACAATTGACCGCAGAATGGGGAGGGGGCCACAGACCACACTTTGAGGGACACGGTTAGATGCAGGTGATAAAAAAAGTCAGCGTTTCCCCACAGGATTGGAAAGTGCTCTCTGGAACTCTGCTTCGGGAGCAAGTTCTACATAGACTGAAGGGTAGATGTTGGGAGAGTATTCTAGTGGTGAAGCCGAGAAGTCCTAAGAGGCTGAGGCAAGTGGAGTCCATGGAATAGAGAGCAGAGCATTTGAGAAAGGTAAAGAAAGCCAAGACCATGGGGAGACTTTCCCATGGACTCAGGAGGTTTGAAACTGTTAAGTTACGTGCACACAGGAACGTTGTTATCTGAGGTGTTATGTCCACACCCCTAAATGTTAACACAAACTTGGGCAGAAAAGCATTCATACTCTCCTTGACTCCAGCCACATCTCCAATGAACACACAGTAGGTGGTTTATTTTGGTGGCCAGGGACTCGTATAGACTTGGCTCCCTTTCTAGTGCTCCGTGTAGGTCCAGGGAGCACCTGCCTGGTCTCCCTGTGACGCCCCTTGTCGTTGGCCCCAGGTTCAGATCAAGGGCAGCGTGGTGCACAGCAACTACTGCGTGGGCGTGGAGGTGCGAGCCAGGGTGCCCGTCAGCGTGATCTCGGAAGGCACACACCTGTTCATCCCCAGGGCCGCCCCAGCCACCGTCGTCTTGAGGGGGTCCCAGTCCTATGACCCTGACGACCCGGAAGCTGCTCTTAGGTGAGGCCACCCCGCTGTCTCTCATTCAAACTCCGACTTCTTCCAACTCTGGCTCAGGAATGTTGGGAAAGGGGGTCTTAGAATCCTGCCAAGAGAGCTTAAAAAGTTGAAGTGCATCAGTCAGCGTCCTAAAGACTTGATCATGTAACTTAGAGGAAAGGTTCACTTTCTTACAGTCCATGTGAGGCTGGGGACTGTGGGCCTCAGGGCATGGTGGGAGGAGGAGGAGACAGGGAGCACGTGGGCTGTGCTCCTGACATCATGGAGGCCAGAAGCGAGAGAGGGAGAGAGAGAGAGGGAGGAGGGGAACAGGGGGAGGGGAAACCATATATAATCCTCAGAGTTACACTCCCCCCAGGGACCACCGCCAGCCACACCCTACCGGCCCAGGCCACCACCCAGATAAACCCACAATGGATTCAGCCACTGCTGGGATGACAACCCTCGAGACTCAATTACATCAGCTCCAAACATTACTAAATGAGCTCTGTAGGAGACATTTTATAACTATAACAGCTTTCCAAAGTTGAGTCATATTATTCAGGATCAAAATATAAAATTTTGGAAAGGGTGGAGTAAAATGTGAGTAGTTTTTTAGATGGTGTTTAAAATATGACTTGGGCCAGACGTGGTGGCTCACACTTGTAATCCCAGTACTTGGGAGGCTGAAACAGGAGGATCTGGGTTCACGGCCAGCCTCAGCTACCTAGTGAGGCACTCCGCAACTTAGTGAGACCCTGATTCCAAATAAAGAATAAAAAAATAGGGCTGGGGGTGTAGCTCGGAGGTAGAATACTCCTGGGTTCCATCCCCAGTACAAATAAATAAATAAATAAATAAATAAATAAATAAATAAATAAATAAATAAATAAAATATGACGGGAATATAAGGCTTAACTCGGAGGTAGAATACTCCTGGGTTCCATCCCCAGTACAAATAAATAAATAAATAAATAAATAAATAAATAAATAAATAAATAAATAAATAAAATATGACGGGAATATAAGGCTTAATTGTTAATCCTTTCTTTAAGACTCTTGGTTGGGGAGATGCCTTGGCTTGGCTTTGCACACCCAGGTGGGGTGTCCTGCTGTCAGGGGCCCAGCAGGCCTCTCTCCTCACCTCCCCCCACTGCCTGACCTGGAGCTCCCCAATGGCCCACGTGCCAACCCACTCCAACATGCGTCCGCCATGGCTCGGTTGGACCTCTGGCCCGTGTGTCCCCGCCCCCACCCCAGCACCCCCTTTCCTGTGTCTCGCGACATCTCAGCCATTGTCCCCACCGTCTCCCAGCTTCTTCTAGCAGCTCAGGGTAAATCCCAAGCGGAGTCTGACGTCTCTTTCTTCCCAGGTCAGGTTCCCTCTGTCAAGAAATCTTGTTCGTTCGCCCTCTTAGCAAGATGGAAACTCCATCTCCACACCCCTCCCCCGCTCCAACAGGGCTTTGCTTATCTCCAAGGTGGCCGCTCCTCTGAGCCCTCCATGCTGCCGCCCCCCCCCCATGGCCCATTCTCCAAGGATGGATTCTTCTAGAACAAGGCAGAAGCCCTCACTCCGCTGGGCTGACTCTCCAGAGCTCACTCCTTTTTTTGCTCCGAGTAAAGCCTCAGTCCCCTCTCCTCTGAGCTTAGCACGCCCGGCTCCCCAGCTTCAGCCTGGTGCCCCACTGCCCAGTCCTGGGGGCGCTTGCCCCTCGCTCCTTGCACCCTGGCTCCTCTGTAGCTCTTCTCTCAGCTCACCAGAGTCCTCTGCCATGTCCTTCCTTCGACTCCATGCTGGGCCATCACCTTCACAGTGAGGCCCACCCGGAGACCCGATTAAAAAAGACGAAGCCTGCCTTTCTCCAGTGTTTTCTCACTTATCCGGCCACTGTTGAATGCCTGTCCTGCATCGAGTATAAGCTCCAAGAGGGCAGGGCTCTCCTTGATACGTTCCTGTGCCTGCCATGTGGAGTCTATTCAGTGGATATTTCTTTTTATTATTATTATTGGTGCATTGTAATCATACATCTTTGTTAGGTACAAGCTGGTAGAGGCATACATGGACACATCTCTCTTTTAACCCTTCCCCAATTTCTACCCACTCCCTCCCCCTCCCTCCTCAGGTTCAGATTAGTGATTGACTTTGATATGTTTGTGAAAGTACATCATGTCCATTAGGGTGCCCCCCCCTTCCCACATCACCTTCAGTTAAGTCAACTTCTTTGCTCATCTAAGGTTTCTCCTTCTTCATCTGGAGTCCCTCTTATGTCCCACTTTTTCCCTAGCTTCCACATATCAGGGAGTACATACAATTTTTTACTTTTTGTGACTGACTACTCTCATTTAACATAATGCTTTCCAGTTCCATCCATTTCCCTGCAAATGACATGATTTTGTTCTTCTTTATGGCTGAGTAAAATTCCACTGTGTACATATCCCATAGTTGTATAATCCATTCATCTGTTGATGGACATCTTGGCTGGTTCCACAGTTTGGCAATTGTGAATTGTGTGGCTATAAACATAGATACACATGCATCGAGCTGATAATTTGGTTTCCTCAATGGATATTTCCAATAAGTAGAGAAGACACTTTGTCACCTCTTCCCTGGGGACCCCACTCGTGTTTGCTGTGCTCTAGGGGTGGGATTTGGTATTTTAGTCCAGTGGAGACAAGGGGCTCCCTCTGCCCCTATTCACCAGGGGAGTAAACAACATTCCAGCTGAATCCCAGGTGCAGAGATGTAAGCTGGACACTCCGGCTGAGCACAGAGGGTGCTACGTCCCAAGAGGCTGGTTAAGGGGCTGTGCAGTGCTGCCTCGTGCAGCTTTGGAAACACAGGACTAAAACATGGTACCTGCAAACCAGACAGGGAGATGCCCCAGGAAAACTCAGCGGGTGCTGGGACTCAGGCAGCCACTTGCAGAAATGGCCCGCCACAGAGGGACTGGCTCAGGACCCCCTAGCCCGGCCGCTTCCACAACACCATTTCCTCCCTGCCCAACTGCTTGCCTAAATGTGTGTTTCCCTCCAGATTAAGACCTGTTCAAAATTGGAGGCGGTGCTGTCGGCCTGACTCTTTGACCCTGAAGGAATCACTGCCCATGTTTGTTTTGTTGGAGATGACGACTGTGTTGCATAAAGATGGTGGGATGGGAGGAGAGACGTCCAGGGCTGGCCCTGCCTTTTGTCGGCTCTGAGATAGGGCAGCTCCCTGAAACCTGCCCAAGGTTGGGCTGATAAGACATTCTTGTCTGTCAGGTGGAATTGTCTCAAGGATGAGAGGTGGTGTTGGCAGATAGTGGGCAGAGGAGCATGTCTGTGTCATGCGGAAGGGATAGAGGTGTGTCCTAAGGGGTCACTGTGTTTGTGGATGGGTGACAGCAGCTCCCAGGCCAGGGTGAAACCTGCAGTCCTCCAGGAAGAAGACCGTGCACAGAGCCCCTTGCTGACCCCAGAGACGAAGGGCCTCATCTCCTCCGTCCATGTGTCCCCTGGGCCTGCACGGGTGCCCTGACCCCTTTCAAAGGCTTCTCCAACAGGTATCACTGGACATGTGCTACCACTAGCTCCCCTGGCCGGCCCTGCTTCGACGACACTGCTGTACTCCGACTGGACACCGGGGCTCCCGCCATTTCCTTCTCAGCAGAATGGCTCAGCGAGTGCTGTGACCAGTTCCTCGTGACCCTGATCGTCTCCAGCAGGGGCCGGAACTCTTCTGAGGCGCAAGTGTTCCTGTCCACCCACCCCGCCTTGGCCTTCAGGTACACCTGCTCTGAGTCCCGGATAGGAAGAAGGCACTGGTTGGCAAGGGGCAGGGGACTTGGGTCCCACTCCCAGCTGATCTCTGGGAAGCTGCAGACAGCCCGAGAGTGCTGGCTCACGCAGCGGTGCATCCATGGGGCAGGCTGCGGTGTCTCCACCAAGCTTGCCCAATGCAGGGCCAGCCAGGCGATTCAAATGCCCAGCACGCGTGAACATGGCCAAAGAACCCACACATTGTTTCCCACGGTATCAACCGGATTCACCTGTTCCAGATTCATCCACATCTCCTGGGTCAGCTTTAAAGACACCTACGTCAACTGGAATGAAGACCTGGCTCTCCGAGTTGTGTGTGAAGCCTGCGGGGAAATACCGAATCTCTCGTATTCCTGGGACCTCTTTTTAGTTAATGCAACAGAAAAGAACAGGATCGAAGGTAAAGGTCTTGGCTTTGTTTTGTTGACTGAGGGAGAGCTCAGGGCTGTTTTGAGATTGCTGAGATTTGGGTCTGAGCAGGGTGTCTGACCTGCCTGCTCCCCGAGCCGCTCTTGCTTTTGTCATCCAGAAGAGAGGACACCCAGCTCCTCTTCCTTGTCCCCAAGTCCAGCACTTGCTTAAGTGAGTTTTTTTAGTTGAAAGTCACAGTAAGCTATTGAAAAGGACTCGTGACACGACATGCTCTTCAGTGGACCATGTCCCATGTGCGAAGTCTCCATTTGGTCTACATCCCTGTCACCCAGCATATGACTCCTAAAACACCTGGAATCTTCAAAGTCACAGTGTCTTTTGTATGCTAGTAAGCTTGTTGATGCTAGCAGCTCTCGAGTAGCTTTGGGATGGGGGCCCACCATCATTGGAAAGATTGAGGAAGGATCAGAGAACTGAGACTTTCAGCTCCAGTCAATCACCAATGGCCAACGCTTTAATCAAGCATGCCTATACAATGAAGCCACCAATAAAACCCCAAAAGGACAGAGTTTAGAAAGCTTCCAGAAGCCAGGCATGGTAGCACACCCTTGTAATCCCAGCATTTGGGAGGTTGAGACTGAAGGATCTGGGTTTGCGGCGAGCCTCAGCTACCTAGTGAGGCCCTCTGCAACTTAGTGAGACCCTGTTTCAAAATAAAGAATAGAAAATAGGGCTGGGGATATAGCTCAGAGGTAGAACACCCCTGAGTTCAATCCCTAGTACCGCAAAAAAAAAGAAAGCTTCCAGACAGCCCAACAAGTGGAGGTTCCAGGCACCCAGAAAGCACACAGAAGCTCCAAGCCCCTTCCCACACATTTCGCACTGTGCATCTCTTTGCCCCTAGTATCTTTTGTAATAGTCTTTCTCTTCTGATCTGCATTCTCACAGCCAGAATCTAAAGACCTGAGCATGTAACTTAGAGAAAAGAAGATTTATTTTCTTATGGTTTCGAGTTCAATCCATATAAGGCCAGGGCTGCGGATCTCAGGGCATCGCGGCGGGAGGCAGAGAGAGGGAGAGCACATGGGCTGCGCTCTTCACATCATGGAGGCCAGAACCAAATGAGAGAGCAGAGGGAGGAGAAACCATATATGACCTTCAAGGCTGCACCCCCAGGGACCCACCTCCAGCCACAACCTCCAGGCCTGGATCACCACCCAGATAAATCCATCCCCGTGGCTTTAGCCACTGCTGAGTTTACAACCCTCAGGACCCATTTACGTCAGCTCTAAACATTAATAAAAGAGCTCTCTAAGGGACATTTTCTATCTAACCATAAAACTTTTTTCTTTTTTTTTTTTTTTTTGCAGTAACAGGGATTGAACTCAGGGGGATTCTACCTCCGGGCTACGCCCCCAGTCCTTATTTTTATTCTTTTATTTTGAAACAGGGTCTCACTAAGTTGCAGAGTGCCTCACTAAGTAGCTGAGGCTGGTCATGAACCTGTGATCCTCCGGTCTCGGCCAACCATAACACTTTCTAATAAGCCAGTCCATCTAAGTGCTCCCCTGAGTTCCGTGAGCCACTCTAGCAAGGAATCAAACTTAAGAGGGGGCCGTGGGAATCCCGATGTGTAGCTGGTCAGTCAGAAGCCCAGGGAGAAGCTTCCTGGGGCTCATGACCAGCCCCTGAAGGTGGGGCGGTTGTGAGAGGCTCTACCCGTGGGGTCTGATGTTAGCTCCAGGTGGGTGTGAGAATTGAACTAAGCTAGAGGGCGCCAGTGGGGTCCATTTGCTGGTGGGAAGAAATGGCACCTGTTGGAATTACGGAAGTGACCTGGGTTGGGAGCATGTAGCAGGAGAATCTAAGCCTGTCTTCTCTGCACAGTCCCCCATGGTCTTTAGGCAGCTGCAGGGGAAGGTCCTGGTTCTGAGCCTCACTCCCACACTGCCAGCCAGTGACCTTTCTAAAAGTCATGAAAGATTTGGCATCCTAACAGGCAAATTGAGGCACACCAAGTGTGTGTGTATATTGCGGGTAGGGGTGGGGGAGTCTATGCAAGCCAAAATGAGGATACCTACTTGGGAAACAGAATCCTATTTGCCCAGAATACATGCTCTGTTATCGGTGTCTGAGCTGCTGGGTTCTTAATAGGCTTTTAAGAAGGACAAGAAGGAGGTTCCATAGCATTGGTTGACAAGAACAGCTCAGAACATGGTTGCTGGTGGATTTTTAGGGTATACATTCCAGGTAAGAATGGTAATACACAGGAGGAACTTTGCCAGGGTTGTGTATTACCTTCCTGGCACTGGGGAGTCAGTCTACAGAGAATCATCCTGGGTCAAAATGACCTGGGGGCTATGACCTCCTGCCTCGTGTTTCCCCTGGACTAAGGAATTGAATGACCTCCTTCTTGCCACATTTTAAGTCCTTTCTCATATTACTTCAGAGTGGTGATAGGGCTAAGCAAAATAATATAATGTGCAAAACAAATAATCGGTGGTAGGGCTAAAGAAAATAATGTCTAAGAGAGTGCCAGGTGACGGGCTACCTGGCCTGCGGTTTCTGTGGAACATTTAGGTTTTAGACTGGGTTTCCACATGGTGATGACTGCCACCAGGGAGCGGGTTCCAAGGGCAAACAGAGCAGCTTTGTTTGAGAGCTAGCAGCTAGCTGCTCCAGCAAAGCTCTTGCCAAGTCTTTGCTGGCCTTCTGCCATTTTTTTTTTAATTATTAATCTGTCCAACGGGGCCATACAAAGCTTCTACAGCCAAGCTCTAAGTACAGCTGGCCTCGGCGGCCCAGGGGGCATGGAGGGCAATTGTGCCTCTGTTGCAAGAGAGGTGTTCCCAGACTCTTTTTAGCTGCAGTGAATTTTCCCAAATGAAAGTCCAGGCTGATGGATTCCTTGCAGTAAAAACACATCCAGTGGTTAAATGTTCAGCAAGGTGAGCCAGGCTCAAATGGATGCATGTCAAAGAAGTGGTGGTCCCAAGGTCAAAAGAAACAGCTGACTTTATTGATACATCATTTAGATGCCCATGGCTCTTTTTGTTTGTTTGTTTCTTTGACATTGATCCTTTGTCATAAATGTGAACGATGATTTTTAGAATCCTTATCCTAGATCCCGACTGTCAGGGAGGGGAGTGAGGATTAGGAAAAATCCCGTGTGCCTAAGCTGTTTCCTTAAAGTATGTGAGGACCCTGTGCTGTGGGTGCAAAGGTGGTGGCAGGATCCCCTTGCCGGCCTCTATGGAGCCTGCAGAGAGCAAATTCCAGGTGGGGTGTCCGAGGACCCCTTTGCTTACCCACAGGTTTGCAACAGTGTTGGCCTCCACCCTCCAGCTGAAAACTCACACTCCACAGGTTCACCTCTCAAGTGCAGGGCTTCAGAATCATGCCAGATTTGTTTGAAGCAGAGCATTCTTATAAATCCTGTAGACTTTTTAAAAGCAAATGGCTTTTTCCGCTGGGTCAGGATCTTTAGTGCTGTCACGCCTGTGTTTCAGTTCCCTTCTGCAGCACCACGGGGATGCTGGGATCCTCGACACTCTGGCCTGTTTGGAAGCTGTCAGAGTCAAATCTGCTGGCCACCCAGGCCACCAAGACAAAGGAGACAGATCCCAGTAGAATGTCCACGCCATCCTCAAAGGACCCTTCACCCACGACCCACCACGGGCCTCCTCTTTCAGTTACTGGGAGTACCTCCATGAAGTCCATGGTGGGTGGCCACTGGGTTCCTGCCGCTGGTGACACAGAGGCCCTGGGGGAGCCTCTTGAGGACAGGCCACTTGGTCCACTTGGTCCAGAGCCAGGGCCCCTTGGTGACGGAGCCCCAACCACGAGCCCCATGGAGAGAAGCTGGCCCCTGCCCGCCTACTCGTCTCCCCTAGATGGTGAGTCCCTCGGTCTCTGCAGGCCTCCCTAAGATCTGGGCAGCTGTTGCCCTGGAAAGAGGCACATCTGGAGGCTCAGGCTTGAGATCAAGTGCTGATTGCCCTTGAACCAGAGGTGCCGGTTCACACCTGCCCCTGCTAATCGAGGCTTTCAGTGACAACGTTACGGTTTCCTTTCATCTAGATTTTGAAGCCTATTACAGTGATATCGAGGAAGCAGTGCCATCCAGGGGAAGACAGCCAGGTGGGTGATGGAGCTTCTGCGATGGTTCCCTCTGCAACACCTGTGACCCAGCTCGCTGCTCTGTCTCCTCCCCACACCGTGCTCCCAGATCTAGACTCACATGCCTCCCCCTCCCACCGGGGCTACCGGGAGCTCCCCAGAGCCCGAGGAAAAGTTTCAACTCCTGCATGGCACAGTCCTGCCCAAACCTTTATTGCTATCTCACCCACGTCTCCATTTCTCCTGCCCTGTGCTCCAAAGACTACCATGGCCACCGGCCCTGCAGTGGGCATTCCAGCTCCCCAGGCCTGTCTTGGTGTCCTCTGCCCAAAAGGTCCCCTCACCACTCTCCCCCAAATGCCCACCTGCTGAGCTTCCTCCTCGAAGATCTGTTCTAATCCTGGTCTCTGGGGTCTCACACCAGCCCAGTGTGTTTCCTCCTACCTGTGTAAAGCAGGTGGCACCCGGCCCTGCCATCTCTGTGTCTGCCTCTTCCGCCCTTCCTTCAGGGAAAGCTTGTGTGGCGAGCATATCCTTGTGTCCCCAGAACTATCCCCATACCCAGCACATCAGCATCCAGGGAGTGTGGTACCCATGACTAGGATCAGAGAGTGATTTATCGATCTATCTGGTGAGCAGATGAATGAGCATGGATGATTTATCTCTCGGTGGAATAACTGGGTGAGGAGTGAACAATTGGTGTATCTGTCTAACGAATAGATAGAGACAATCAGAGAATGATTGATCTGTCAGATGAAGAGGTAGATGATTTCTCTGCTGAGCAAACGGATGATGAATGAATAATTTATCTATGAAACGAATGAATGGTAAGCTAGCTTGTTATTCTAAATCACGACAATGTTTCCTTTCTTTGGTTTTTATGCTTCATTTAGGGGTACTATTGAGCAAACCCAGGTGTGTTCTACCACTGAGCTACACCCCCATCCCTTCTTATTTTTTTTAGGATGGGGTCTCACAGAGTTCCCTAGGCTGGCCTTGAACTTTCAATCCTCCTGCCTCAGCCTCCCTGAGTAACTGGGATGATAGGCATGCACCACCATGCCTGGCTGCAGTGCTTTCTTTAAAGGTCCTTTTGAACTGCCCCAAACTTCACGGTGTCTTTCCTTCCTGGTTCCTTCCTGTGTGTCACTAAGCTCTTAATTGTGAGATGCTGGGTCAGGGCGGCCACTCTGAAGACAGTTTATTATAGCCCCAAGTCCTGGAGGTAGAAGCACAGTCCACTCCCCACTCTGGGAAGCCTGACAGCGGTCAGGAGGCAGCAGACAGGAGGTAGGGAGACCTCAGGCTGCAGCCTTTAGAGGGGTTTCTGAGGGAAGGGCAAGACAGACAACAGGTGGTAGGGTTAGGTAGTGATTTCAGGGTTCTCTGGGCTCTGGGGTGGTCTCTAGTTGCTAGGCCCCTGACCCTGGAATGATTAAAGAGAGGAATGTCACCTCCCAGGATGTCAGGCCTGCTTGAGGTGGCCTGGCTCCTGACTGGGTAGTTTGCAAATCAAAGACTTGCTCCTGGCTGGGCCCTTGCTATTGCTGGGCCTATAATTCCAGTTCTTGGGAGGCTAAAACAGAAGGATCACAGGTTCGAGGATAGTCTCAGCAATTGAGCAAGGCCCTCAGCAATTTAATGAGACTTTATTTCAAAATAAAAACATAAAAAAGGCCTGAGGTTGTAGCTCAAAGCTAGAAACACCACTGGATTCAATCTCCAGTACCAAAAAAAAAAAAAGAAGAAGAAAAGAAAAAAATAATTGTAGGAGGGTACTACATCAAGCAATGTGTGTGTGTGTGTGTGTGTGTGTGTGTGTGTGTGTGTGTGTGTGAATATATCTCTTAGAATCTCACCGTGATGTAGAATTACAGTGCACCAATAAAAGCATAAAAATTAGCTCACTCAGTGGTGTCTCCTTGGCCAGGAAGGTATTGTTGCTATTGGGTTTGTTTTTTTTATCTTTTTTTGGTTTTTTGGTACTGGGGATTGAGCCCAGGGGCATTTTACCTCCAAGTTATACCCCAAGCAAGCCCTATTTTATTTATTTTTAAATTTTGAAACAGGGACTCACTAGGTTGATGAGTGTTTCACTACTTGCCCAGGCTGTCCTCGAACCTGTGATCCTCTTGTCTCAGCCTCCCAAGTGCTGGGATTACAAGTGTGTGCCACCACACCCAGCTTGTTTTACTTTTATGATATCAAAACATCATAATTTACATACACATAGACCTGTGTTAGGCCCTATGTTTACACTCACAGTAGGTGGTTAATAAATAACACTGAATGGACAAAGAAGAGTATGCCTCCTTATTGCACTAAAGAAAAAAAAAATTGTTCTTCTGGACAAGAGTAATCCTAATCCCTTCACATGTCTGTTTTAGTGTTGCATCTTCTTTTGATGCCCTTCATTTGAAGTCTCACCCTCTCCTTGGTACCTAAGGGCCATCCTGCCGTCCCTGGCTCACACGGCACAGTGGCCTCTGTCTCTCTGCTCCTGTCCCTGTTTCCTGCAGCCACCTCACCAGACAGCAGGGAGAGGAGTCCCAGCCACAAGCCACGTGGCCACCTCAACCAGTCCCTCTGGCTCCCCACCAGCTGCAGGACAGGCGGCAGGCTCTGGCCCTCGTGTGTGCAGCCTCATGCACATGCTTCTGCCCGCACTCCTCCTAACTGTGCTCAGAAGTCCACTCCCATGGCATCTGGCTTTCATGCAGTCTGGAAACCTCTTCTTCCAGATCTTCCAATGGCTCACCCTGGCCAGGGCTCTGAAGTCTCTCTGCCCTCTCTGCTGCCTGCAGAGCTCCCTGCAACGCCCTGACAATGCCCTGTGATTTCTCTGCAAATCTTGCTTTTTCTTCATCATGCTTCTCATTACCTGATTTGCTTTGTCTAAGTGTTCCTTTATTTTTCTGATTCCCTCCCTATGGAATTCCAGGTTGCAAGGATTCCGTCCATCTAGCTCACATGTCTCCAGTGCCTAGACCTGCCCTAGTAGATTATGATGAATATTTATAATGAACTGGTGCTCTTCCTAAGCCAGGGGTACTTGACCCACCTCCAGTATTGCATCTGTTGGGCAGAGGAGCCTGGAGATGGGGAAGGGAGGGAGGGAAAGAGGGAAGGGGAGGGAATCACTAATTATATAGTAACATAGTATGTTTCTTGAATATGTTTTATTGCTGAAGATACCACTTTAACTATGTGGCTCCAGCAGTGATAGAAATAATTATTAGCATCAACACGGAATCTTCATAGTTCAAGAAGACCAGGACTTTTGCTGCATCATCCTTGGACTTGGTTTATCTTCTTAGGGAACAACACCAGCCCTCCAGAATCAGGACTGAGCACAAGTGCAGAGGAGAACCCCAGCGATGGCGGGGATAACCTGGTGGGCCCCTTCCTCTCTGGGGGCAGAGCGGAGCCTGCCCTCATGGTCGACTGGCCCAAGGCCCTGATCAACAGAGCTGTTTTCCAAGGCTACACCTCATCGGGTACTAATGCACTCACTCCTTTTACCCTGCAATTCGCAGCTATTTCAGAACATTTTGGTATTTGGGGTTACCCTTCGTTTCCCACTTGTGATTCTCCCTCTGTGGACCACGCCAGGGGCTCCTTCACCATGGACAGGTCTGGCTTCTGCCGCCCCCCAGGAGCCTGTCTGCAGACCAACAGGCATGCAGTCAAGCCTGGCATCCACATGTGTGCATGGCTGTTCATAGGGTGGACGAGCCGTTTGATGACCTGTTCTGTTTACATGAGTTGACCTAAGTGGAGCTTCCCGTGAAGAGCTCTGGAGTCTACCTGATTTTCTTCAACACAGTCACGATGATTTTGCCCTGATAGGCTGTGGCCTCTCCTAGTATAAAGTATAAAGGTATAAAGACCACACCTGTAAGCCTCTTGGGGAAGCTCTGGGTTTCACAGTATTCTTAGGTGATTTCCACCTCACCTGTTCCATGAGACATTTTGGAAAGTACTGTTTTAAAACCATGATGTTTAAAACCCGCCCCATTTTACATCATTGATATTATCTTTTGGATCTCTCCTGATGTCAGGGTAAGTGGTGCAGAGTCACACACACACACACACACACACACACACACACACACACACACACACACACACAGGAAGGAGTCCACTCATCAGGGCAGCGGTTACACACAAATGAAGAATTTTCCATAACCAATATTGTGCAAAGGCTTACAAATGACACTGAAATCCCTTAATTGTACTTTATGGATAAAGTAAATTCATAAAGTAGCAAAATTGAACACTGACTCTATTATCAACGCATAAAATAAGATCTTACCAGCTTTCTCTTGTTTGGGAAATCGGTGTTATTTCTGAGCCAGGGATGGCCGGATCACCCTGTATTGCCTCTGCTGGGTAAGGGGGCCTGGAGATGAGATTTCAGCTCTTCAGAGAAGGACATAACCCCCAAACTAGTGGCATTTCCAAATAGGACCAAGACGTGTAGCCAGGACCTGTTTGCCCCATCCCTGGAGCAAGGGCAGAACCTGCTGCTGGGACCCTGCCTGTTCTCCTGTCACACATTGACTGACTGTTGCTTCCATGTGGCCACCTCCTCTTCTGCAGGTACCATGGAACCCGCTGTGACAATAAAACCATATTCTCTGAGCAGCGGAGAGACATACGTCCTGCAAGCCACTGTGGGTATGTCACGTTGTCAATTGCACTTGGTGTGGGGGATAACTGTGAGGGTTTGAGTTGTATCCATGTCTTTTCCTGGAAACGACAGTCACTTCTACTCCCAGGGACTCTTGTACCTGGGTTCTGACCCTCCCCTGCTCTCCTGCTACAACCTCCCAGCTCGCTCTTGCCTTATGATAGAGGGCAGGAACAGGAAGTGGCCGAGTTTCTGTGACTTATTCTCCCTTCAGAAACAGGCACATGTGTAGAACAAGTTGTTGTTTGTTTGTTTGTTTGTTTGCAGAGCTGGGGATGGAACCCAGAGCTTCAAACATGCTAGGCAAGTGCTCTACCACTGAGTGACATTCCTAAGCCCATTTCATTTTATTTTGAGACAGGGTCCCACTAAATTGCCCAGACTGGTCTTGAACTTGCAATCCTCGGGCTTCATCCTCCTAAGCTGCTGGCATTTCAGGTGTGGGTCATCACACTCAGTTTGCCTGCCCTCCCCTCTTTTAAATTACCTGCATATTTTATGCTAGACAACTGAATAACTCAATTCCTTTCCTGCAAATCTGCCAGTAATCCCTCTGTATATGTCCTTATGGCTATATTTTATACCACTGTAATAAAAATGCTTGCACCACTCTCTGTGACACCTCCTGTCTTCTCTGAGCAGCGCTTACTGAGGGCTGAGATTTCATGTCAGGGGTGACGCTGATGCTGCTGGTCTGGGGCCCCCACTTTGAGAACCTCTGCTCTAAGGATTATGCCGTAAGAATTTAACCTCTGTCACTGCAGGTTTCCATCCTGGCTAACAGCTCCATCCGTCTTTCTCTTAGCTTCAAAGCACAGCATACTAGGCAAAGCCCAGCTGTACGTGACAGTCAACGGAGCTCCGCAGGGCATGGCCTGTCACGTGCAGCCCCACCATGGTCTCGAGGCACACACCGTCTTCAGCGTGTTCTGCATGTCGGGGAAGCCGGTACGTGGCAGCTCCTTGTCTGAGCTGAAAGGCCTAAGGCTGCGGCAGCTCCTGTAGCTCCTGCGGTGACAGTGAGCTCTGGGCTTGGGGCACTGTGGGGACATCAGGTCTGGTCCTTCCCATCTGTGGACATTGGCCTGCAGTTGACTGTGGGGCAGTTGCTTGGGCGTGAACAGGGCCTCACCCACTACCAAGAGGAGTGGAGAATGGCCCTAGTTTATTAGAAATTGAGGGGTAAGCTGGAAGTGGTGGTGCAAGCTTGTAATCCCAGTACTTGGGAGACTGAGACTGGAGGATTGCAGGTTCGAGGCCAGCCTCAGCTAATTAATGAGGCTCTCTGCAACTTAGTGAGACCCTGTTTCAAAATAAAGAATAAAAATAGGACTGGGGGTGTAGCTTGGAAGTAGAATGCCCCTGGGTTTAAACCCCAGTACAGGAAAAAAAAAAAAAAAAAAAAAAAAAAAAGGTGAGGGGGCCCGGCTCATCAGGAGCCACAGCAGGGCACTCAGGGCCTCCACCATGAGGTCAGAGCAGGGGCCTGGTTGGTGCTGCACCCACAAGCAGGAGTTGGGTGACTCTGAGGAGCCCTGTTCCCAGCACACATCTCTAACACCAACTTGACCTCCTCTCCTTGGGCAGTGGAGACAGTCACTGTGATTTGCACAGGGTTTTGTCAGAGTTAGAGGAGAAGGCTGTGTGCAGGGACCAGTGCTTCCTCCTGAGGGCAGAGGCTGCAACCTCGATGTCCTGAAGCCATCTCCCGCCCTCTCTCCCTGTGGATACTCGGGTCCTGCCTGTCTGACCTGCCCATGTCACTCTGTCTCAGAAGCAGGTCCTCATCCTCAGGACATGCCCCGCCCTGGTCTAGTTCTAAAGACCTCTGCTTCTAACACACAGAGCCTGTCCCCCCTCCCCTCTGCACAATGGCTGTAGCAGGGTCCTCTTTGCCCTGAGCGGCCCAGGGCATCTGACTCATGATTTTCAGAAGCTAGCAGGACAAGGAGAGCTAGCAGACGCCAGCGAGGAACCCTGCTTCATGTGAGAAGCCCTTTGGAGTGGTGGACAGGAAAGCCTGCAAGGCCCAGGGGGACCCCTCACCTCTGTGGTGCAGCTGAGGACCATGCTTAGTAGTTTGTCACCCTGTTCCTGGGTGCAAAATACGTCCTCAGATGTAATGAAGGCTGCAGGCTGCAGGTGTGTGTGTATTTACTGGTGATGCCTTTTATATTCAGCTATTTTTGTTTGTTTGTTTGTTTGTTTCCCATGGATTGGATCATAGGACTTTCATTATGAATTTAGTTACCGGATAGGAAACTCCTCCAAACACACCCTGTACCACGGGACAGATGCCCAGTATTATTTCGCGCTGCCAGCTGGAGAGCCCTCGGTCAAGCACAAAGGTAGGTCACAGTGGGATTGGGGTCGCTGGCTATGCCTGCTCACAGCTCCAAACCTTTCCTCCTCATTTCCAAAAACTAAAGATTGGTAAAACTATGTGTCTAGGAATTAAAAGTGTTTATTCATCTTTTTCTTTTAGGTTGATTATTGTTTTTTCTTTTAGGTTGATTATTGCTTTTTCTTTCAGGTTGATTACCTTTTCGTGTAGTAAGCACTGTCATCAGTAGTTCGTCTTTTCATGTCTAAAGTTGTACCTGAAATGCTCACTGCCTGGTACTGATACTCAGATTCTATGTCAGGTGTCAGACCTCCCCAGAGGGTGAAAGAACCTGAGGTTTCACTCTCATGCCTTGCTTTATTTTTGCATTCCTTATAGCACCCATCATCATCCTAGCATATGCATATGCTCAATAGAGATTCTATTTACTGATGTGTTGATATCCACAGTGTAGGCAATTGGGGAGGCAAAACAGCTTGCAATTCCATCTTGTCCTGAGCTTTGCCAGGGCTGAGCCTGTCCTCCCCAGGCTGTTCAGTGCTGCCAGTGTGTGAAGAGGCATCTCTGGAGCCGCAGAATGACCCACCCACCCTCTTCCCTTGTAGTCATGGTTTCTACTGAGATCACAGACAGCAAAGGCTCCAAGGTGCAGCCGTGCACTGTGACGGTGACTGTACTGCCCCGTTTCCATGGGAACGCCTGCCCCAGTGAGGACCTGTGAGTACCACAGCAGCACATAGACATCCAGGGAGCAATGTCTGCATTTCCTCTGAGATGGAAACAAGGCGGAGAGATAGGGGTGGGGTGGGAGAGAGAAACTCACCTGCACATGATGGCGACAGCAGAAAGTAGGGCACTGTCCCCATGGTCCTACTCACTCACATCTGCATGGCGTCTGTGCATGTGCTTCAGAGCACTTTCTTCTTGTTTGGAAACACTTTTGTTGGAGCATCATTTACATATTATATAGTTCACCCATGAAAGGTGTGCGATTACTGGGTTTTTAAGCACGATTTTCAAGTTGTGTGCACAATCTGGGTTTAGAGCATCTTCTTCTTTGTAAAATGTGCTCATGATTATTAGTAGTCACTCCTCTGTCCCACCACCCAGCTTCCTCCTCCTGCAGCAGCCCCTGTGATGTTTCTGCTCAGATTTATTTTTGTGTGCATTTTTTACTTGGCTTCCTATGGACTTGGTCTATACTAATCACTTGTTGATTGCTCAAACATGTATACTTAGTGCCCACAAAGCTTTTTTAATTAATTGGACTTTCTGTTTTACACATTTGAAAACCGAGGCTCAGTTATTCTATTATCTAGTGTTCATGAGCTCATACAACAAAGAAACTGCACAGCGAGGGCTGGAACTGGCCTCTGAGTCTGAGCTCACGCCCAGGGCTGTTTCCAGGACACCACATGTCCAAGGGAAAATAACTGAAATATGCCATTTTAAAATAAGCAAATCAATACCCAATTATTGAAATCTGAAGTCAGTAACTTGTGATTTTACATCAAACGACAAGTACAGTGTATGTGCCCACTCTATTGTGAGTCTGGACACAATGAGCAACTCAGAGTCAGTAGGATGCCTGTGGGACTTCGGTCAGCTGTTGCCTCTGTAGTAGAGTATCTTTGTCTGGCTCTGCACTGCACTTTTTCATTTACTACAGTGCTTCTATATCAGTGTCTGTTGTTGCTTCTGTATCAGTGTCTGTTGGTGCTTCTATATCAGTGTCTGTTGGCTTCTTGTGCCCCTTTCAGTTCTGATGAAAGGGGTTCTTATAGGATTTTGGTCTGATGCCCTACTGTGTCTTTTTAGAATTTCATATGCACAGAGCAATTCTACTTTGCATGATTCTTTCTTCTCTGACCCACCCCCCAAAACAATTCCATTCCACCTTTGGCAGGCAGGGTAAAAAGTCTCACAGTATGTTTAGACAGTAATGATAACTCTTGTGTTTTCTACAGATATAATTCCAGCCTGAAAAACCTATCTACCCTCCAGCTGATGGGGAATTACATGGAAATCAAGAACTATGTCACCATGATCACCACAATCCTGAGTCGTTTGGCTAAGGAGAACACAAATGTTTCCTGTGGCCAATGGTCACGAATACAGGATGCACTTGTTTCTTCAGTATGCAAATTAGCTCTTGAAGATCAGGTATGGCCCATAGCAGGGTGAGGTCACTGTGTACAAACCTGTGTCAGGTCATAGAGTCTATGCATGGTTGGTTGGTTCCAACAAGTGGTCACACTGATAAAACACAGACACAAACCAGGTGGGTGGCCAGCTTGGCTTCTATACCTAGCTATGGTTTCTCACCTGTTGGCATGTCTCATAAATGAATCCTGCAGGTTTATCCCTGAGAAAATGCTAAAAGTCAATCATGATTACAGACAATTCTGCTAATGTTTCCGTAAATAACAATTACATGAATCCGATCTGATTTTATCTTGTTAACAATAGTATCGAGAGAGTTAAAGTCATGATTTTGTCCAACTTCTTAAGAAATAATCACATAGTCAAAGGTCAGCATCCTTGCTCATAGCATTTCTGCAACCCTGTCTTACAATGGTCACTAGAGAACATCACATCTACAATGAACACACCTCATTTCATTATAAGATCCTTCAATGAACACACCTCATTTCATTATAAGATCCTTCACTTGAACTAATGGCTTCCTTCCTCTGTCATTCTCTCTGATTCTTTTTCAAAGTTTCACTTAGTTCTGTCCCCTCATTTCCTCCTGATGGGGTCTGTGAATCTATCCAAGGGCACATAGAAGATGTTCCAAACTGGCAGGAAGACTTGAGACCAAGATCATGGTTTTTCTAGAAAAGATCTGACCTCTAGGTTGGCTCTTGGCTAAAAAGCATACGGTCTGTTCTATTTCTACATAAGCAACTGCAACTAAACTAATAAGCTTTTCCTTTGTTTGTATTTTTGTTTGTTCACTTGCATCTGATGTTCAGGAAGAAGTGATTAATTCTGTTTTTATGTTGAGAGACCTTATAAACTTCCCCAATAAGGTAAGTGCTATCTCTTTCAATCTATATTTCCCTGCTTTTTTGCAGAATTCTGAGGGCCAGGATCAGTTCTTGTAGGATATACTGTTTAGAGTTAAATACTGGCACTTAGATTAGAAACATAACTTTCTCCTAAGAATTCATTTAAATCGCATTGTCCATCTCCAATTATGCCTTCTTTTATACAGAAATTTAGAAATCCACTGTAGAAATAGATAAAAACAAGTATTATTCATACTATGAGTTATTTGGGTGAGAGATTTGTTTTTTGTTTTTGTGGTACTGGAAATTTAATCCAGGTACATTCTACCTCTGAGCTACACCCTCAGTCCTAGTTTTATTTTTTTATCTTGAAACAGGTCTCACTAAGTTGCAGAAGGCCTTGCTAAGTTGCTGAAGTTGGCCATGATTCTGCGAGCCTCCCATCTCAGACTCCTATGTACTGAGATTGTAGGTGTGTGCCACCACGCCTGGCTTACTGGTTATTACTAATGTATAATAATGAGTTTTCCCACCACCACACTTTTTTTTACTTGAAATTGAATATGAATTTTTTTTATTTTATTGGTGCATTGCAATTATATTTACTGAAGGTGGTGAAGCTGCACAACTGTACTATTCAAACATACTTTGTGTATGTTTGAAAATGATACATGTTCAGAGTTTAGAAAGAGACAGAAAAGTAGGGTTATCACTAGGTAAAGGTTTGTAAGCAAGAGAATTATTATAGTACCAGGAAAAAACTGTTTTACTTGAAGTTGAATATGAGTTTTTTATTTTATTGGTACATTGTGATCATATTTACTGAAGGTGGTGAAACTGTACAACTGTACTATTTCAAACATACTTTGTGTATGTTTGAAAATGATCCAGAGTTTAGAAAGAGATAGAAAAGTAGGATATCTCTAGGTAAATAAGAGAAATATTATGGCACCAGGAAAAAGCTTTAGTTATTTGGGAACAATAAGAGTTCAAGGTGGCTCAACATAGAACACACATGAGTGATGGGTTAGTAAAGACTGCAAAGCAGATTGGAATCAGTTTGTGGAAGAATTTGTGAAGTGGCTTTCAGAGTTCAAACCAAGTAGCATCTTAAAGCATAAAGTGCTGTGAAGGACCTTTTATTTTTCCTTGGTCATTTTATGAGCTGGGAGGTAAATGTTAGAGAAAATACTGTTACAGAGGAAGCTGGCTAGTAATCACCCAGAGACCAAAAGTGGACTTGATCCTGTTTTCTTGAGCCCAAGTTCAACCATTTAATTCCCAGTAACAATGAAAGAGGCAAGAGCATATGCATCATGGGCCTGGAGACATCTTATTAGCATCTCTCCTTTTCATGCAGTTGAGCTTCTTGAGTGCAGGGCGCATCCTCAAGTTCACCCGGACACTCCTTGCGGGCAGCCAGCTCTCCAGGAGGTTTGTGGTCGACAAAGGACTCGGTCTAGAACTTGTCCTTCTCATCTCTGGAGTCTGGGAAGCCTCCAAGCGAGAGAGATGGAACAATGAGGACTATCTACAAGAAGAAGGAATGAAGCTCATCTCAGATGTACTGCTAGTGAGTGAGACTTCTCCACCCATAAAAATGCAGCGGCAGGGCTGAGGGTGCAGCCCAGTGGTACAGCATGTGTTTAGTTGTGCAAGACCCCGGGTCAGTCCCCAGCACCAAATAGGGACAACAAACCAGCTGTCCCCTTTCCAGATGTTAATCTGTGTTTGTAATCATTTCTCACAACCAAAGACAGAATTGGTTCCTGAAGAACTATGTATATGGTTCTGGGTGGCAGTTTGATATTTGGAAATAATTGTTTTGAATTAAAAGCACTTTGTGGTAATAGTGTAATATTCCCAACGTTTTGAAAGATTTCTTGTGTGTGGTGCTGGGGATTGAGCCCAGAGGATTCTACCTCCACGCTGCACCCCCATGCCTATTTTTAATTTTTTTTTAATTTGGAAACAGAGTCTCGCTAAGTTGCTGAGACTGGTTTTGAACCTGCAATCCTCTTGTTTCAGCCTCCCAAATACTGAGATTACAGGTGCGTGCCACCATGCCTGGCTTGATAGATTTTCATTTGGGGTATTTTGGAAGATGTTTACTTAGAAACATCATTTCTCAGGATACTTTTAATTTTATATATATAATACATTATTATAAATATCTTCTACTTTTGAGGAATCTGTAATTTTGTTAAGTAATGCAAATGATTTCTTACACACATTAATGTAAAAAATCACCCTGCTAATCTATAGCTGCTAAAAAACTACTGAAGTTTATTTAATTTATTTCTCCTACAGTATCTTTGGGGAAATATCTCAGATTGTTTGTTTGTTTGTTTGTTTTATGTTATGAAGTAGCCAATGATTTCAGGAAGCAACGAGTTAGTAGACGGGCTCCTGTCTCTCTCCTGAGGTCTATCATCCCCCCCCTCCCTCTCAGGCCTGCTGGTTTACTTAGCTGATAGTTACCGAAATATTTGAAAAATTAGAAAGTAAGTAAGTACCCCATTTTAACCTGGTAATTATAATCATTACACATGAGCACATATATTAAAAAAAAAAAAAAAACTTTCTTGTATACTACCCTATACTAAGCCCTAAGGTCCTGTGGTCATGTGGGCTGCCAAGACTCTAGGTTTAAAAAATATTCATGGTATTAAAACTCTTTTGATAGACAAGGTACCCCCAAGAAGCATCACCATTGTTTAAAAGGAAATAGGATGGCACAGAAGGGGTGTGCAGACACAAAAGAAAACAGTTTGTTTTACTTTTATTTGCCATCTTAGGTTCTTGTGTCAAAGTCTTTGCCCAGGCTCACAAGGAATCCAGTCTAACTCTGGACAGGTTACCTCGTGATGATTTTCCCCCCTGCCCTGGTCTGCTTTCAGCACAGTTGGCTAGTTTGCATGCAACCGTCCACCTCCTGTGCCTTGTGTTTCAGGGCTGTCTCTTGTCGAGCCAGGAGCCTCAGCTGGACTTGAAGGCTGGGCAGATGGAGTTCCGGGCCCTTCTTCATCACGACCTTCGGAGCTCCGTTCAGAGCCTGGGTTCTGTCCACGTGCACTTACCCGGTGACCTGGCCAGGCACAGTCTTGCTCACGAGGGAGTGCAGAGCCCGTGCTACATTAGCCAGCTCATGCTCTTCAAGAAGAACCCTTATCCAGAGGGCCGAGCTCCTGGGCAGGTACAGGAGGGGGTGATCGGTCACTTCTAATGGCCATTTCACATTTTCAGTGACTAGGCTTTGATGGTAAAATGAGAGACCAGATTGGCACATTTACCAGGCTGCCAACCTGTTTTTAAAATTCTAAGAGGGGCCTCTTAGACTGTGTTGCTATCTATACACCTCTTGAAGGATCAGTTTCTCCAGAAAATTTGGCAAAACTAGGTGTTCTGGCATCTGGGTAATTGGATCCATTCAGTATCTCCTGTGGGGATTTTTTGGGGGGATAGGCCCTGGGGACTGAATCCAGGGGCATTCTACCTCTGAGCTACACTCCTACCCTTTTTGTTACTGCAAAACAGGGTCTCCCTAGGTTGCTGAGAGTCTCCCCATATTGTTGAGGCTGTCCTTAAACATGCCATCTACCTGTCTCAGTCTCCCAAGTACTGAGATTACAGGTGTGTGCCACTACACCCAGCTCCTATGGAAATGTTTAATTCATTGTCAGAGAACACAAGGCTGGAATAGGTTAGAGTATGTGGTACAGTGATCTGCCTTGGACAGGTTTGCTGGTCCCTAAAGTCAAAAGCAGAGATCAATTGAGTGCAGCCTGAGGAGAGGCTGCTGGGTTCTACCAGAACTGCCCCCCTTTCCTCCATTCCACTGAGGGCACAGGTGGGCTGAACCCAGTTAGCTCTGGGAAGTCGGGGAGGGGGGCGTGTTCCAACCACTTGACACTTTTGTGGACATCTGCTTCAAATTCTGGATTCAGAGATGAAGCTCTTCATGAATTGAGAAGGGCAGAGTTGATAATGTTTCCTGTACTTTCTGTGTCTTAAGCCTCCCAGCCCAGGCTCCCATGCTTGGCTCATTCAACCAGTCACCCAATATGTGTCTGCTGCGTGATTGTAGAGATTAATGATGTGCACCTCACGGTATCCCAAAAAAGTACTCAGGAAGGGCTTGCTTCAATTTTAGAGAACTAGAAATAGCTAACCAGCATATGAAAATAATCCATACACACAAGCAATAAAGCAACAGCAATTACATGAATTTTTTTAACTTACAAAAGTGCACTTATTTTAAAACACCAAGTGTGGGGGTGTAAGACTCACAACAAGGTATCAGCTGGTATGAGCTTTCTGAAAGCGCCTTGGCACTAGGCACCAGGAGTTTCAGAAACCTGGACCCTGTTATTACGCTTGTAGGCATCCACTTGTAGGAAATGAGACAAGACTTACTCACAGCAAGATGTTCTGTTTTGCTTTGTTTGCTCAAAACAACAGTATTTATGACAATCCAGATTGAAATATATCTAACTGCTTGATAGAAGGATATAGTTCACTGGTCATTTAAGTAAATTATCCTTTACATGTAGCCCATTAAAATTACATCTCTCTGGAAATCTTAGGAACTTTAGAAGATTTTATGCAAAAATATAGTGGCTGAATGATTGGTGGTACATACCTGTAATCCCAGAACTTGGGAAGCTGATACAGGTAGATCACAGGTTTGAGAACAGTCTCAGCCCAGAGTGTACTAAACACTTAGAACTGTTTTAGAATGTATCACCCTAAACATGATTTCTCTGATCAATAGGCAAATCACTCTTCACTCTTCTAGATAATTTCCATCCCTTCCTGATTATCTAGGACAAGCTGATACATTTTGCACAAGCTCTTAAACAATAGAAAATTACTTCAAAACCTTTAACATAAGCCAAACATAAACACCCCAAATCCTGCCATCCTAACTAGTAAAACTAGTTTTGTTGTCTGTATAAACTAGTTTAGGTTTCTAGTATGAGGTACATAATTTTGCAGAATGTAATGGCACTATCTCTATTCTTTGAGCTCCTATTTTTCCCATATGAATCAGCTGTGTGCTTCATCTTCTGAGATGACCTTTGGTTCCTCAGGTCGGTGACGTCCTGGGCCTCAGCCTTTTCAGCTGCTCCAGCAGGAGACCCATCCTCAGAGGTTGGCTAGCGACACCTGTGACTGTGGAGTTTGGGGAAGAAGACAGCCCAGTAAGAAGCCTTTGCCACTGTCTCTGCCTCACTTAGGCGAGTCTGGCTGATTTTAAATGCACTTGCTTTTCCAAAGACACCTTTGCTTTAACTTGTTTTCTTTTTGATGACAGGATAATAAAAATAAAACAACATTTATATTGTTTCGTGATAAGGTGAATTTCCATCAGTTCGTTGGGCTTTCCAGAAACCCCCAGGAATCTCTCCAGATACAAATAGAATTTTCTAAGCCCATTCGAAGAGCATTTCCCATCATGTTGCTGGTAAGGTGTGTTGAGGGGGATCGCTACTGGAGATGAGATTACACGTGGCAAGACACATCCTCCTAAGGAGGTCTTGTGAACACATCAATGAATTAAATTGTGTTTTTAAAGCAATATTGAGGCTCATTGTCCAAAGCAATTATGTTATGATTTTGCTGTTTAGACAATAAGTGTCCACACTTTGTGGGTTGTTTTTTTTTTTTTTTTTTAAGTTGGACTCTTGTCTGTTAATTGGAGTGAGACACATCTGAATTGTTAGTAATAATATGTATGATCTCAGTTAGGAATCTAATTATCTCTTACCATAGAGATCTGGGCCAGAGTTCTTATAGTGTCTTTTTTCCTCCTTTTTTTGTGCAAAAGTAGAAAATGTGTTCAAATGTATACATCTAAGAAGATTTGATAAACTAATTCTCTTTCTCAGTGATGCTTAGTTGTGAGATTGGATGTAGCCACATGTATGACTAAGTTACATAGGATGGTTTTATAAATGAATAGTGAAAGGATGGGTTGGAATCTTACATTGTGATTGCTGACGGAAACTACAAGTTTGTAGAGTATGTGACCGGTATAGACAGGCAGAGTATTTTGGGGGGGTCAGTTACTTCTCTTCCCCGATCCTCTGCATGTGTGTGAGCTGTCTGGAAGAGACGCTAGCTATTACAGCGTGCACCACCTGAATAGGCCGGCCCCTCAAGTAGACCAACTCGTGATCAAGGCTGCATCCTAGCTGCCAGGCAGCCTCAGCACGCCGCTTAATACTGCTTGCTTGTTTTGACTCGCATTGTTCTGCCAAATGAACTAAGCCATCAAATGTCTGAAAGTGTCTCTTTCCTTAAAGAACTTGGATTTTAACTTAGTTCTTCAAGTCACACACAGAAAAAGGTTCAGAAATCGGTTCTGAGAAAATTCTTCATCTAACTATGTTGTGCTTCCTGTCCTTTATTTGCTAATTTCCGGCTCTGCTAACAGGAACAATGAAGCAGTAACCCAGATCTCTGTGTGCGGTGGGGCTCCTAACGTGTAGCCAGTGCGATTGTCTTATTCCTACAAACTGTGCTGGTTATTCCTCTCCTTGTCTTTTATTCAAGTTCTTTTTTTAATGAAACAAAGGATGAAAGTGATATGTAGAAGTCTTTATTATTAAAAGGCCTACTGGTGCATGGGGGAGTTTTTTCATTCCATCCTACCTCCTTTGAAGTTTTCCATATATTATGTAATGAAAATATTCGAGAGGAGAAAACTGCTAGACATCATTACTTCATTTTTATCTCCTAGGTTCTCAGAGAAACCTACTCCCTCTGATTTTCTCGTGAAACAGATCTACTTCTGGGATGAACAAACTGTACAAATCTACATACCTGCTGTCCCACCAAAAGGTCAGTGGACAAGATACCTGTTAATTCCGGTTATATACAGGCGATAAGAACACCTGCTGTATCCTGTGTGTGTGCATGGGCACCAGTTTACTTTCCTCATGACATAAACATCCCTGTCCTTTCTCTACCTGATCTACATAAACTGTTTTCTCAGTAGATACACTTGGGAAAACCACCCCAAAACCAAGCACAGACCTCATCAAGAGTGGTGTCCAGCCAAGCACACTGCTCACGTGGCCCCATCAGCTTCTCCCATGCAGGTTTGCCAGGTCCTCCCCTTTCCTGCCTAAGACTCACCTCTGCTGAGCTGCTCAGACCCCAGCACCCCTGCACCCAAGCACCTTTACTTTGCTGTCTGGCCTGCTGCCTTTGCCTCCCCGTTGGCCATCAGGGGCCTCAACTTGAGAGCTCGGCTGGTCTATGTGGCACGTGCGACAGAGAACAGCACTACATGGTGGTTCTCACCAGAAGCTGTGGGTGGGGCAGAGCGCTGACATTGGGGTTCACCCCTCTCAGCAGCCTAAGCTGGTCACCCAGAATGCCAACGCTCAGTGACCACCCTGAAGGGCCGGGAACTGGAGCTCTGTGTGCCTGTGTGCACCACACGGGCTAATGCAACCCACTCGAAGCCCACGTCCAGTGTGCCCCGGCCCCTGGAGGAGGAGTTGGCCTCTGACTCTCAGGAGATGGGTCCTACCTATTCTCTCCAGATCTTACTGGGATACAGTTACTTTCCTCTGAGACCCAGTGAGTTGCTTAAAATGGATCAAACTGGATTGTTGAATTGATTTAATTTAAAAATCTTGACTTTTTAAAAATTCATAACAATTTTTAAAGTTTGGTATTTCACATGTCTCTTCTCCACACTATTTCATTGTGAGAAATTTCAAAGTCCAAACAATGACTAGCAAACACCTATAGTATTTCATCTGAATTTACCATTTGTTCGCATTCTGCTGCATTGGCTTTATACTGTGTGTGTGTGTGTGTGTGTGTGTGTGTGTGTGTGTGTGTGTGTGTGTATGAGGGGGCTCCTTTGAAAAGGAGGGCAATCCCGTGGAAAGACCCCATGACATTCCACTCCTAAATACTTCTACACACATCTCATAAAAATAAGGACATTCTCCTGTTGAATTCATACCATTACCATAACCAAGAAGAATCAACATTAACTCAAGAATGTCTACCCTGTGGTCTTTATTTAAATTCTTGAAATCCCCTCAGTTATCTCTTTATATTTTTCTTTCTTTCTGTTGTTTTTGTTGTTGTTTGTTTGTTTTGTTTTGTTTTGTTGAATGGGGTTTGACCCAGGGGCACTCTACCTCTGAGCTAAACCCTTGGCCTTTTTACTGTTTATTTTGAAACAGTATCTCGTTAAGTTGCTGAGGCTGGCCTTGAACCTGTGATCCTCCTGTCTCAGCCTCCCAAGTACTGGGATTACAGGAGCATGCGCCGTCACACCCAGTCACCTCTTTATATTTCGTACTCAGAATTAAGTCACAGTCCGCGAATGCATGTCACCACCATGTTTTCACAGTCCTTGTAAAATTTAGAGCACCTACCCCATTTTTTTTCGTAACATTGACTTTATAGTCCAAATTAGTTATTTTCTTTGAATGTCTCACACATTCTAGAATTGTCTGATTTTTTTTTAATCATTGAACTTGGTTTTCAGATATTTGGAGGGTGCTCAATAGGTGACACCAACCTTGGTGATTGGCGTGAGGTGAGCCCTCCAGTCGCTCCTGTTTACCAAGATATTTTCTCTTTCGCTCTTAGCAGGTGGTCCCTGAGGTTCTCTTCCCTGCCTGTCACCCCAGGGTTTTAAGCCTGCCTTGGTGAATTTCTAATTCCGCTGAGCATTCTTCAGGAAAGAGGAGCTCCTGTCCCTTTTCCTCACCCTTGCTCTCCTGTCTCTGTGTGTGTCGAATTTTTCAAAAATTTAATGTGTTCAGCTGGGTGTAGTGGCTCATGCTTGTCATCCCAGTACTTGGGAGGCTGAGACAAGAGGATCGCAGGTTGGTAGCCAGCCTCAGCTACTTAGTGAGGCCCTCTGCAATTAGTGAGACCCTGTTCCAAAATAAAGAATAAAAAGTAGGGCTGGGGGTGTAGTTCAGAGATAGAATGTCCCTGAGTTCAATCCCCAGTACCACACACACACACAAAAAAAGGTAATATGTTCAATCATTTCTGACATTTTCTTTTTGATGCTAAAGTTATTCCCATGGAATCTCCTTCAACATGCTACCTAAAATTTTTGGCAGGACACGATAAGCCCTGTAATGATTTCTTGCTTCCTGAAGCTTGGGATGCCCTGCTTGTCCTGCATTGGGCCTGCCTTTCCATGGAACCAGCCATTTCCCATGGGGAGTGATATCTAGAACCTAGGACCTCAGCGTCAAATATGTCACTCATTGCTATTGGAGTGTGTTTGATTTAATTACTCTGTGTTTGAGTATGTGTGCATGTGCATGTGCGTGTGGGTATGTGAGTGTGTGTCCTTCTCCCTTTCTCCCATTGCACATTTGGATCCCATTTTCCAGGGGAACTCTAGTTCGTGATAACATCACTACACCCACACATTGTCTATCCTACCAAATATATAAAATGCTTCCAGAATTAAAGCACTTTTATCCATACCAATTGAACCAATTAGAAAAAGACTCAATCTTTCTGGCTTGTTTTTGTTTTGTTTTGTTTTTAGTTGCAACTGTATTGCCCAAAAAAGCCTACAGTCAAAAGTTATTAAAATTAATTCTATTCTTTGTGCAGAGTTTTGATATTAATATTATATATAATTAAGTCCACTGGGTAATTTTTCAGTATGTATTTAATAGTAGAGCTTACTTTTATCCATTTGTTTTTATTTAATTTTTATGGATTGAATATGTAAAGCATTTATAGCCTTCAAATGTCTTAAACCATATTTAATAATGTTTATACTAAGAGCTAAATCCCACTTCCAACAACCCAGTGCCTCTTGTTCTCAAGAACCCCTTATTGGTAAATGTTTTAATTAGTTCATTGTTTATTTTTCCAGCATTTCTTTTTGGGAAAATAAGCACATGTGTGCATAAGCATGTGTGCATACACTCTCTCTCTCTCTCTCTCTCTCTCTCTCTCTCTCACACACACACACACACACACACACACACACACACACTTAGCTCCCCTTATTTCATACACTCTTTTGCATTGTGTTTTTCTTGTTACATTATGTATTTAGAAACCACTTCACCCGTGTCCATTCATCAGTATCTTCTTCATCTTTTACCGCCGCATGCTTCTCCATTTTGTAGTTTGTGGCTTCTTTAGTCTTTTATGTAGGCACAGAGGAGGCTCCTACATATATTGTATTGTGATTAGGGGGGAAGTGTATCTTCGAGTTAAATTCTTAGATATAGTTTTTCAAGGTCTAACCATGGGAAATGCATCTATGTTCTTGTAAATATTCAAAATTCCTCCCTACAGGGAATAATGATACCTATTTTTGCACAACTTTGTCAACGGAGTACATTTTCAAGCCATTGAATGCTGTCAGTCAGATGATTGAAAAATATTAGTTTTAATAAACATTTATATGAATGGAGTATTTTTCATGTACTTAAAACCAGTTATCCACATTTTTCTGTGAACACTTCATATATACTCATTTCCCATTGAATTTTTCTTGATTTTTAAGAGCTCTCTGTTAGGGCTCTAACAAATAAATAAATTATAAATTGCACATATTTTATAAAATATGTAAATTGCATATATTTTCACACAGTTTGCCATTGATTTTTATTTTACTCTGTTTTCATTGGAATGTTTTGTCTTGGGAAAAAATTTACATAATTAAATCTACCAACATTCTCTTGTATGACTATTAGATTTTGAGCCATTGTTAGAAATTAATTCCTTACATCCAAGTTCAAAAAGAAGTTGTCCATATGCTCTTTCAGCGCCCGTACAGTTTGGGTCTTTTACATTTGTATCTCTGTTCAATTGACATTTATTGTTGCATACGGCATAAGGAATGGGTCTAACTTTTTAGTTTTACAAACACTAATATCTGTTTGTCCTAGTATCATTTGTTCAAGAGTCTTGGGCAAAATTTTTAAGCAAGCAGAGGGCTAACTGCTTTTGCTTTTAAACATAAAAAGTATTTGGGAACGAGAGTCTAAAACCACATAAGCCACTGGACTGTCCTTACTGGGAAGGGTGCAGACTTAGGTACTGCTGGTTGGCGGGCCGGGTCAGCAGCAGGTAGTGCGAGGGGCAGCTAAGGACACTGAACTCTCTCCATCCCCTGGGGTGGGTGACCCTTCCTTCAGGATGTCAGGAGGACTTGAAACTTCATCGTGAGCACTAGAAGTTTCTCTCCCAGCACTCTGCTATTCCCGATGAAAGTCTGAATGTATTTAATATGGATTTAAATTCTCTGGGGACCAGAGATGGCCAGAACCATATTTGTCATTTATTTTTCTCCTGTTAGGTGCCAAGGTGGGCTATTTGTCCTTATTAGACGCTGACTATCACAGAATGCCTCCCAACGCACATCTCGCCAAGGCAGTGAACTACACGGTGCTTTTCCAGTGGATCCGATGCCTGCTTTGGGATCAGAGGGAGTGGAGATCCACAAGTTTCTCTCCACAACCAGGAACTTCTCCGGGAAAAGTTAACTGCAGGTGTGGGCATATTGCTGAGAAACAGTCTAGGATTTTTAGCAAGTGATTACATTTTCTTCCTCCTCTGGCCCAGCCCTGGAGCCTTTTCTGAGTCCTATCCTTCCATGAAAGGCTGAGCCGTCCTGGTGGATACAACCCCAACCGGACCCTTGCAAGTCAGTCTTTATTCCCCCAGGCTGCTCAGGGCTCCAGAGGGAAGGGGCTGGTTTTTGCAGGGTCCTCATGTCCATACTTCCCATAGTGACTGGTGCACATCAGGTGTTCAGTTGAGTTTCCGTGGAGAAAGAAGACCACAGAGGAACCGCTTCATGATGGCAGAAATGCCGACATCCCTAGAGTGTGCACCTTTCAGTCAGGTAGACTTGTCCTCCGCTCTGGCTCCCTGCTGCCCCACCTCCCTGTCTGCAGAAGAGTCCCCCCACCCCACCCCCCAGGCCTAGCTTGAAGGTGAACTTCAAGAGATTGAAATTTCTGGTTATCTGAGTCATGTTACGAGATTGGAAGTTCTTTTAGCCGCAACACTTACAATTTTGGATGTCTTTTTCCTCTTGTTAAATAGAGATCAACAATAGTTAGGCATGCTGACAAATAGACGTGGTCATTTTCTCCTGAAGAACAATTGAACCAAGCTAGACGTGGTGGTGCACACTTGTAATCCCAGCATTTGGGAGGCTGAGACTGGAGGGTCCGGTTTCATGGCCAGCCTCAGCTACCTAATGAGGCACTCCACAACTTAGTGAGACCCTGTTTCAAAATAAAGACTAAAAAAATAGGGCTGAGAGTATAGCTCAGAGGTAGAATGCCCCTGAGTTAAATCCCCAGTACCAAAAACAAACAAACAAAAAGAACAATCGAACTACAGGAAAGTTTATACTGCAGGCGCCTAACAGGACACAGGACGCTCAGTTCGAAGACCTGGGGTGACATCCTTCATCCTTGACATCCCTGTGCTGCCCCCTCTTACAATTATACCGTGCCATTTGACCTCACTGGCAGTGGCCCAATAGTCCACTTGGAGACTAAAATCGAGATTCATGCAGTCATTCATTCTCTGTTGAATACCACTCACTGACAGGTGCTCTTCCAAGAGCCAGGGGTACAAAAGCGAATGACACTTGGGAACCACTCACAGGATAATGAGGGTGAGCTGGGCCTTGTGTTGAAAAGGACAGTGTTGGTGGTGGTGGTCTGGCAGGAGTTGCCAAGGACAGGAGATTTGTAGTGCCAGAATCAGGCTCTTAGGCCAAGTTTGCAGACTGTGACAAGAGCTGGAGTCAGTCCCCAGTAAGTCTCGGGGGCAGCTGAGCTGTGAGGGCACCCAGGCAGTCTGCAAGGGCTCTGATGTCTGGCATCTCAGTCCCCATGGGAGCGGGGTGCCCCAGTGCTCAGATACAGGGACGTCGGTACATCAGAAGCATTATAGACAAAGGCGTTTATAACTTAGGTTAGGTCCTGCATCATAAAGTTACAATGACTGGGGCCTGTCTTCCCCTGAACGCTTCTTGAGCCCTGAACTTCACAGCACACTGTGAACAGCTGCTCTCTGCACAGAGGAACCTAATCAGCATTTCTGTCCTAGCTATGACCGCTTGGCGACATTCTCTGTCCTAAGAAGAAGGCTGAATGCCAGCTTTGAAGTGAATTACATTTCCACCTTACAGAGGTAGGTTCCATTCTCTAAACCGCTCACTCAGGACGCCCTCCTGTAATTAAGTGGATGCTTGAAATCTCTGTTGTTTATTTTTGTTTCTGTACTATGAATATTAGGAGATGTATGTATGTATGTATTTACTTATTTATTTATTCAGTAGTACTGAGGATTGAACCTGAGAGCATTCTACCTCTGAGCTACACTCTCAGCCCTATTTTATTTTTATTTTGAAACAGGGTCTCCTAGGTTGATGAGAACCTCACTATTTGCTGAGGCTGTCCTTGAACCTGCAATCCTCCTGTATCAACCTCTCAAGTGTTGGGATAACAAGTGTCACCACCACACCTAGCAGAGAGTTGTCTTTAAATATCATATTCAACTGTTGTCTATACTTATATTCACAAGAGATTTATGAATAAGAAAGTGAACCTATTTCTCTCACGTTTAAGCTTAACTTTACTCAGTCTGAACTTGGCCAATAATAACTGATCCAGTTAATCTCTACACAGAAGACATCTTCTGATTTCTCTGTGTTGGTGTACTCTTACTGCAGTGGCCTAATTTTTAACCTCTCTCTCTCTCTCTCGTCCCATTTAAAAAATAAATTTAAAATCCACCCTATTTTTATAGCTGTTTTATCTAGGACAATTATATTTAGAGTCTGCATAATCAGCAAATCAGGGGCCAGCTGGTGTAGACAGAAACCTTCTCTGGTTCATTCAGACAGTGACCTGTGTTTGATACAAGCTTGTCCCCGGCAGGTGCTCAGGAAACATTGACTGAGTGAATATGAAGAGCTGATCTGTACTGTCGGGGATGTTGAATAATAGAGTTTTTCCTCTCTCATATTTGTGTAATAGAAACACTACTTTTATTATTTCATCCACAACAGTACTTTGTACGCTAGTTGGTGTATAAGATAAATAGCATACAAGGCATTAACTACTAGCTCAATGGATTCTGGCTTCAGAGAAGCCACCAGTCATCCACCCACCAGGGCTGGGAGCACAGCAGCCTCAGCCCTGGTTTCTACAGCATGGATACCACTGGGGGCAAACAGTGAGGGGTGGGGGGCAGCTCAGGGGGATACCTGAGGTCACCCAGAGGCATTAGCACTGGGACAGCTGGCCAGAATCCAGGAGGTGCCAGGCATGGTGCAGGGGTGAGCAGGGCAGGCTGGAGCCAGGAGGCTGTGAGCTGGCGGCACATGGCTCAGGACAAGTTTGTTCCCATCCTGCTGGGGAGGAAGGATGAAGAGTGCCGGGCAAAAACACAAAAGCAGAGAGCCCCACCCTCAGACATGAGAAAGAGCACTGAGGCAGGGACATGGAGAGGACAGTGTGCCCGTGCAGAGGGGCCCAGCGTCTGCCCTCCAAAATCTTGCCAAAGATCCGTAAGACTTGAGTCCAGTCAGAATATTTTATTGGAGCTGGGTGTGATGGCACACACTTGTAATCCCAGTACTTGGGAGGCTGAGACAGGAGGATCACAGGTTCGAGGCCAGCCTCAGCTACTTAGTGAGACCCTCTGCAACGTAGTGAGACCCTGTTTCAAAATAAAGAATAAAAAATAGGACTGGAGGTATAGCTCAGAAGTAGAATGCCTCTGGGTTCAATCCCCAGTACCACAAAAAAAAAAAAAAAAAGAATATCTTATTAGGTTAAGTTCCCCTAAGGGACTCTATGCGGATGTCATCCTATAGATCCCAATGGTTAGAGGATCTCTCCCTCAGCCAGCAATGGTGCCAGGGAACCGGTGGGTGTAAACTGCACGCAGGGAGCAAGCTGCGACACTCCCAGGGACAGGTGGATGTAGAGGAGTCTCCAGAGACAGTGCTAGCATCTCCCAGCCTTGCTCTGCTGGGAGAAGGGGATGCCCCTGCACCTGTGGGTTTGAAGCAGCTTGTATGTGCTGAGGGTTTGATCTTCATAATAGCAGGAGAGGGCGCTCTGACCCACGTTTCCCAAGCGGAGCTCCTCACACCCAACAGGTGCAGCTCTGGCCTCAGGCGCTGGTCCAGCTCCGGCCTCCTGGTTCTGGAGTCCAGGCTGGGGCGGGGGGAGGGGAAGGTGGCCACTGAGTGTGTGGCAGCTCTGTGTCTGCAGAAACCCCACCACTGGGCCCCAGCACGTGATTGCCAAGACCTGTATGTGGGGTGGGAGATCGGTCTTCTCCTACATGTCTGTCTCCACGAGTAATTCCTTTTTCTTTTCCTTTGTTTACAGTCACCCACAAAACCTGCTTCCAGGTGTTTTTACTGTGATTTTTATGATCCTTTATGGATTTTGGGCTACTAAAAGCAGATGTGTAGATCATCATGACCAAAAGAAAAGTGGTTACATTTTTCTTCATGAAGACACCCTGGCTGGCCACCAGCTCTACGCTGTGGTCATCGACACTGGCTTCCGGTCACCAGCCCATTTTACCTCCAAGGTAACTCAAGGCTCCTGGGGACACCTTCAGCGGTGTCTGAGGGTGTGGGCAGGCCTAAGGAGCACCAGAAATGACAAGGTGATGATCCTTTTGTCCTATCAATCAACTGTCAGCACCAGCCCCTGCTTCTATCCCGCTGCCCTCCCCAATCTACACATCTTTAAGGGCAGAAGGCAGGACCCCTGGAATCCCTTCCTCTCTTCCTGCTTCACCACGGAAAGCAGACCAGAGAGACTGGTTCTGTCTCTGGATGTGTTTCTGAGACTTTGAGCCAAGTTGAGCTCTTTTGATTGACAGGAATCTATTACTCACCGTCCAGAGATGGATCTAAGGAAGAGAGGAGTAAGAATTGACTAGACTAACCTTGGGGCTCAGGAGGACATAGCTGGGTTGATAGTTTGGAGCTAAAGACACTATTTCCCAGGGGAGCAGATGGGAGATGAAGCAAAAAGTTTGGAGAAAATGGACGTGATAGGAGGATGAAGAAGGAGCCCAAGGGCACACCCACGCTCGAGTGAGCTGTGGAGGCCAGGCCTGCAGAGACAGACACTGAGCCCTGCACGTGGGCAGGCAGAGGTGCCTACACTAATCCACAGGGAACTCTTCCTGGGAGGGGGAGGCTCCAACTGCCCTTGGCATTCGCTCCCCCACTTCAGGAGGGAACTATGGTTGCTTTCTGAAGCCCATGGGCCTGGGGTGAGGGAAGTCACATGGATGGGGGTGTGGTGGGGCTGCAATGACGTCACCGGGCTCGTTGGGCACAGGAGCTTGTGGCCTTTACTCACTATAAGCCCTAGTCTACCAACACTCTATTTATATAGTCTGCCAGATACAAATTCACAAATTGTGCATATTACATAGAAGTCGGAATGCTCTCAAGCTACTAGAGGGCATCTACCTATAGCATTCCTAGAATTACACGATGAAACTTTAGGTGACTGCTAAGGGGTGTCCCATACCATCCTTCCTATGGGTCTTTGTGCTAGAAACTTCCACCAAGACAATAGAGCAAGAATTTCCAGAGCCGGCCGTGGTGGTGCATGCTTGTAATCCCAGCATTTGGGAGGCTGAGACCGGAGGATCCGAGTTCACGGCCAGCCTCAGCTACCTAGTGAGGCCCTCTGCAACTTAGGGAGACCCTGTTTCAAAATAAAGAATAAAAAATAGGACTGGGGGTGTAGCTCGGAGGTAGCATGCCCCTGGGTTCAATTTCCAGTACTGAAAAAAAAAAAAAGAGAGAGAGAGAGAATTTCCAAAACAAGAACTAAACATCTTCCTTAAGTGAAAGATTGATGAATTACAGGACACCAGAATTGTAAATTCCTGTATGACTAGACACCAGTGAGGAAGGACAAGCGCAGCCCCCCTGGGGTGGGGGGACAGGCCTCAGGGGGCACCTGCAGAGCTACATGCCCCACCCACCTCCCAGACACCCCTGTAGGATCCCACGGGCCTCCCCAGCGCTTCTCAGCTAGGTGAGGCCTAGGTTTCCAGATCAAGTATGTGAAGAACCTCCCAGTGCCCACTTCCTGGCCCTTGGCCTGTCTCTCCAGGGAAGCCCTGAAGGGGAAAGAAAGCAGTCCACATGGGTACCCCTGTCCCTGGGCTCCACGCTGTGGCCAGCAGCCTGCAGGGCAGTGGGGAATCATAGGGAAGCCCAGCCTTGGCCGTCCTGCTGTGGTCTACGAGATGTCCACAGCCATCTCCCGTGTCTGTGTCTTGAGGTTTTCATCGTTTTATGTGGTGAAGATGGGCTTTCGGAAACCAAAGAGCTCTGCTGTCCAGAGAAACTGCTGTTTGAAAGGAATTCCAGACACACCTTTGTCCTGAGGTATTCTGGGATATTCCAACCAGAAGACTTGGGAAAGAGAAGCCACTCAGAGTTGGGGTGTCCTTATCACGAACCCAGAAAAATAGCATAGAGAACACTGGTCTCTAACAGGGAGCATTGACATACATACAACTTGACAAAGTATTTCTGTGGTTTATTATTTGGGGTAGATTAACAGTATATGATGGAAGGGAGGGAGGGAGGGAGGAAGGGAGGGAGATCTAACTTCGCATGCTAGAATCAGTGTTTTCTGTGCCACTAAAACTGCTTAAATTAATTAGGGTCATCCCCAACCTGGAAAAGCAAGGATACCTGGTGTCACAGAGATGGTGGGCCAGAGGAAGAGGCATCCTTTATCAAGAGAGGAGGGCAAGCTCCTGGCAGTTTTAGAAAAATGAACTGAATTATTTTTTTCTCCTAGAAAAGTGCATTTGTATCTTTGGGCTTAGAGTATTATCTTCATTAGGACAGAAAAAGTTAACTTCAGACTAATGCAAGCCAGACAGCAATTCATTAATGAGATTTGTGTGACTTGATTTAGGGAAACTCTAATTACCCTCCTTAGCTTCAGGGGATACATTCCAAGCCCCCCAGTGGATTGCTGGAAACAGCAAATAGTATTGATCTGATGAATACCATGTTTGTTCCCATACATACATTCCTATGATAAAATTTAACTTATTAATTAAACACTGTAAGAGTCTCACAATAATAGTAAAGTAAAATAATTATAATATTCTATGATAAAGCTTACTTTCAACTTACATATTGTTTATTTCTGGAATTGATCATTAATACTTCTGGGCTGTGCAGGATGGTGGGTAATTGAAACCCTGGCAAGCAAACTGGTGGATGGGGGACAACTGTGATAGGTGCTGGGGACCTGTGAACTCAGTGGTCGCCCTCAGGGGGACTGACTGGCCCCTGGCCTTGTTCTGGGGCTTCACCTGTCACTCTGCATGACAGCAGCCTGTTGGCAAGTCCCATCCACCCCTCAAGGGCTGGCACCGGGGTTGGGAGGTGCCGAGTCCACGCCATCTTGCACACACATAGCTGATGAGATGCCGTTCTGTGTCTGCAGCACCCCCAAATCATTGGGCCCACTCCAGAAGGTCCGCCTGTGGCATGACAGCCGTGGGCCTTCTCCGAGCTGGTTCATCAGCCATGTGATGGTGAAGGATCTGTGCTCGGGACAAGGCTGGTTCTTCCCTGCCCAGTCCTGGCTGGCTGCAAACCGATGCGATGGCCGTGTGGACCGGGAGCTCGCCCGTCTACGCGAAGGGCTCGGCTTCGGGAAGGTAGGCCCCCTGCAGATGCCGTCTGCGCACACCTGGCTGACTGGCACACCTTGGTGCCTAGCTCTGCTTCTCTCCTTGCAGTCCTTTCGTTAAACTTTTCCAAAGTTAAGAGTAGTGGCTCTCTTCTTAGTTGACCATCAAGATATCCTTAAATGTTGAGTGAAGTAAGTGGTCATTCAAGCTTGTATTGCTTACCTCTGCCGATTGTTAAGCATTGCAGCAATGTGCTTCTTTTTGTTATAATTGTAATAATAACATCTCTGGGATTTCTGGTTGCTGGTGGTTGGCAGTGTCCTGCAGGCCCCCAATTAAGTACTTTTCAGCACCCTGTATGTATCTCAAATGATGTAAATAATTATCACACAATGCAGTCCTGGCAGACAAAACCATTCATAATCGCACAAACTATGAAAGCTTTAATTTTGGCAGTTCCCTTCTAATCTTTCCCTACCTGCAAACATTTTATCCAGTTGCAATAAGAATGCTCATGCATTTTACATTTTCTAATTCCACATGTTAGAGTAAATCTCTATTAATTTCGTTCAAAAGTCATTTGAGGGTCATATAATGGCCAAGTGTCCACTCCTTTTTGCTTATGTATCCACCGATTGAACATGCACAATTTTCTCTCATTTATTCCCATAATAAAAAACATTGTAGGGCCGGGTGTGGGGGCACAAGATTGTAATCCCAGTACTTGGGAGGCTGAGACCAGAGAATCTGTGTTGCAGCCAGCCTCAGCTATTTAATGAGGACCTCTGCAATTTAGTGAGACCGTGTTTCAAAATAAGGAATAAAAAACAGGACTGGGGGTTATCTCAGAGGTAAAATGCCCCTAGGTTCAATCCCCAGTACCACAAAAAAAATAAATAAATAAAAATATAGGAAGCATGTTTGCATGTGACTTTGTGTTTCCAGTGAATGGTTTCATAGGCAGGGTCTCGAGCAGGAGGAAGGACCAGCTTTTCCAGACGCTAGATCTCGCCAGTCCACTTGACTCTCCTTCCAGCCTTCCTGTTGCCATGGCGGTGGAGAGGAGGATCAGGCTCATAACTATATTGCCAATTTAGTAAGACACAGGATCATGATGAATTCAAAACAAGAATACCCAATGGCCCAGAGCATATGGAAATCCTTCAGCATCTAACACTGAAGACCTGATTCAACTGGGACTTCCCTTAGACAATTATTTCCATGTAAGAACGCCCACTTAGCTGACTAAACGCAGTTAAGAATAGGAGATGCACATTGCTTCCTCTCCAGCTATTTTGCTTGAGAACTTTGTGTGAGAAACCTATGCTAATTAGTCATCTATGAGCCTGTGCACCTGCATCCCATGAATCCGTCCAGCATCACTTCTTGGCCGGTCAGCTTACCTACGAAAGACATATGCTCATTTCATTTTAACTGTTCTGCTGGTATTATTATTATGCTTGCATTTCATATATATCACTTCTAGGTATAAGTAATTCTGGTTTTTTTTTTTTTTCTAGAACAATGCTGAGCAACAAACATTATTCAAATTGCACTGAAACTTTAGAAATTCGGTGCGTTTTCCTAAGCTGCATATTGCCTGTGCAGAGTGGACCACATGGGCCACTGAGAGCAGAATTGGGTGGGCCAGTCCCAACTCTTGGTGTGCTCAGAGCCCAGTGAAAAATGAACTATGCACTGCCGTGCAATTGCTGAGAATAGAGGGCTTTAATGTCTCTTAAGAACACAAAAGAGAGCCGGGCTTGGTGGTGCACGATTGTAATCTCAGTACTTGGGAAGCTGAGACCAGAGGATCTAGGTTCACGGCCACCCTCAGCTACTTAGTGAGGCCCTGTGTAACTAAGTGAGACCTTGTTTCAAAATAAAGAATTAAAAATAGGACTGAGGGTGTACCCTGATGTAGAATGCCCCTGGGTTCAATCCCCAGTACAGCAAAAAAAAAAAAAAGAGAGAGAAAAGCAATCAGAATCTCTAGAATGAGGGCCTCTGAGCAGGGGTGATAGGCTGAGACCAGACAAGCGAGGCAGGAGGATAGTACGTACCAAAGTGCAGGAGTCTGGACGGGACCAAAGTCCAGGGAGGTGCAGTCGCTCCCGGCTGCAGTAGGACTCTGCCAGGGAGGTGAAGGAGCAGAGCCGAGGCCACAGGGCGTCCACCCGCACCCAGTGCATGTAGCACCCAGCTCACCAGCCCAGAGAGGAAAGCCAGGAAATGCTGAGGTCTCAGCTCAAAGTGTTCCTGGTCATCGATCAGGATTTCACAAATGCCCAGCATCAGGGACTACTTTTCTGCGGTTTCCCTTTCAGCTTTTCTATGCCAAGTTCACAGAGTACCTGGAGGATTTCCACGTGTGGCTCTCGGTGTACAGCCGGCCCTCCTGCAGCGGCTACCTGCATACGCAGCGGCTCGCTGTGTCCTTCTGCTTGCTGTGTATCCACGCCTGCCTCACCGCCCTGGTCACTGCGGAAGGAATGCAGGAGCAGGTGGGAGGCAGCTGATTTCTCCCTAGTGTGGCCCCCTCTTGCCCAAGGATCAGCAAAACCCACTGTCCTCTGAGAGGGGGTCAAACCAGGGGGAGAAGCAGAGTGCTGGGAGGGCCAGAGGTAGAGCTGGGAGCGATCTGCAGGATGGAGTCCGGGTGACAAGTCACCGAGCCCGACTGGCTGCTGCTGTGTAGGAGCTGCTGCAGAGCATGGCGTGCCCAGGGGGAATGGCAGCCTGCGTTGTCTTGGAGAACGAAGGCTCCTGAGCTGTTGTTAAGGTCAACAGTTAATTCACATCTTAAACAAATCCTCTGGCAGAGAAAATAGGAAACCATTCTGATGGCCACGTCAGTCCTTGGAATGCAGTTGGCACTGCACCTCTGGTCTAATTGTTCCTCATGAGACGTAGAGAATCAACTCTGCATCCATATAAGCAGTTACGGGGAGGCCCTGTCTTCAGGGCATATGCAAAGAGCCCGGCTTGTTTTGTATGACCTCATGGCCGCTCCCAGGCCCAGCCTTCTGGGTTCATAGCATCACCCATGTGGCTAGAGAATGGGTTTATGGGAGCAGTCTCAGGGGTCTGTCATCAGTGGGACAGCAGGGCATGGTGGTTTTCTTTTGTGGCACTGGGTGTCAGAGAGGTGTGGTAAATAGAGATTTGCAGGATTTTTTTTTTTGTGGGGGGGGATGCTGAGAATTGAACCCAGGGGCTTTCCACCTCCAGCCCTTTTTACTTTTTATTTTGAAACAAAGTCTTGCTAAGTTAATGAGGGTCTTGCTAGGTTGCTAAGGTTGGCCTTGAACCTACAATCTTCTAGTCTCAGCCTCCCAGTCTAGGATTACAGGAGTGCATCACCATGCTTAGCTTACAGGATTTTTTTAAAGAATGTTATGTGTGTAGAATTCATTAAAAAGATGATAAAAAGCCGGGCATGGTAGCACACATTTGTAATCCCAATACTTGGGAGGATCCCAGCCTTGAAGCCAGCCTCAGCAATTTAGTGAGACTTTCAGCAACCTAATGAGAGCCTGTTTCAAAATAAAAAATAAAAATAAAAGGGCTGAAGTTGTAGCTAAGAGATAGAATGCTCCT
>PVLC010007590.1:0-62599 GCA_004027655.1 Graphiurus murinus | reverse complement strand
TGGATGGATGGATGGGTGGATGGATGGGTGGATGGATAGGTGGATGGATGATGGATGGATGGATGATGATGGATGGGTGGATGGATGGTGGATGGATGAGCAAATGAACTAATGAACGAGGAACTCCAAGCTCTAGAGCCTCCTTGTGCCTCCTCTTCTCCCTCGTCTCTCCACATCCCCCCCCCCGCCACCCCAAAGGCTTCTCTGTGCCGTCTGGCTGCTATTCCCTGAGCTTGGGTCACCTTGGTCCTGTGGCCCCTCCGGGACCCCTCCTGGCCTTCGGCCCTGAAGATGTCCCCCCAGCAGCTCCCCCGTGGCCCCTCCTGTGAGGAGCCCACCCCTCATCTCTGCGCTCTGATTGTGCCGGGGTTTCTAAGCCCAACTGGCCTGTCCCGTCTGCCCCCCTGCTGGCTCCTGGGGGGAAGCCAGGTGGTCAGAGCAGAACCCAGCTGGCCGCTGCCCACGCTGACCTCTGATGACCTCCTCACCTCTGTGGTCTCCCTAGACGGTCTCCCCGGGCCTGGGCGGTGTCCCCAGCAGCACCAGTCAGAGAGTGACTCCTGGGGCTTGGGGACCCGGGCGGGGTGTGGCAGAGGTGGGCAGTGGTGCCTCCTCACGCTGTGCATCGCGGAAGCACGGTTTGCAAGGCACAGAAAGCCAAGTGCAAATCAGGGCGATGGGCCTCCCATCTGAGCAGCCAGGATCAGTTGGGAGAACGTTCTAGAAAAATAAATAAATAAATAAATAAATAAATAAATAAATAAATAAATAAATGAATAAATAAATAGAGGCTGTGTTTTCCTACAGGATTGAGTTTTTGTTGTTTCAATCGCAGGCCCTTCACGAGGTCCTGGAGAGGCAGAGGCTGATGAGGAGTGACTTGGAGGCAGAGGAGGACGTCAGAGTCACCGAGGCCATGGCTGCACTCTGCCAGGTAGGGGCCCCCGCCGGGACAGGCCGAGAAGCCGCGGCTCTGAGTGTGCGTGCGACCCACCCATCCCGGGGCCCAAGGCAGGCTCGGGGCCCAGCTGCACTCTGCAGCCTGGCTGGGCAGCCCAGGCAGGCCGCATGGCCGCTGAGGGTCCCCGTGCACACCGGAGACGGGGGCGGAAGGTCCACTCTGTGCAGCCCCGAGCACCGCGGAGCTGCCTTGCAGCTGAGAGAACAGGAGAAAATACACGGGGCCAGCCAGCGTCAGGGACAGCGGGACTGAGCCCTTGCCTGAGACAGCACCCAGAGCCAGGGCCCTGGGAAAGGCTGAGCACGGGTTAAGGCAGCCTCTGGAGTCCAAGAGGCTTTGCCCAGGACGAGGGCGGAGAGAACAGACACGGATGCAGGCGGTCAGGTGCGGGTTTTAAAGGAACGGGTTGCGCCGAGTTGCCGAGGCCAGGGTTCAGGCAGATGGCAGTTTCAGAATGTCAGGGCCTTGCGTCTTCACGGTCATCATCATGCGCAGGAGAAACCGAGCTGAGCTGAACCCGGGGACAGACAATCAGGTCCGTCACCGTGGCGACTGTCCTAGGCAAGCCTCACAGGTGACCAGAGGATGGGGTCAGGTACCGCTTTGTCCGGTCTTGAGGTGCTCCTCCCTCTGTGGGTCTCGGGGGAGGGGTCACATCTGGTGAGGGCGATAAGCTCCTGTGTCTGGGTTCCTGCGATGGTCCGGGGTGCCGAGGTACCCCGGATGTAGTTTGATAAGTCATTCATTTATCAGTTTGTCTCCTGGGAAGCTCGCCCGAGCTCAGCTGTCAGGGGCTGATCGGGGTCAGTCCCCGAGCGCTCTATCTAGAGGACACCGAGATTCAGGAACCCCAAGGAGGCGCCTCCTCCAGTCTGAACAAGGAGACCTGGAGCTGGGTTTGGGGACGTGGTGTTGGGGTTCTGGGTAGAGTCGGGGAAGTGGGCTGTGAGTCCGCCGTTGCCCAGTGTGCTCCGGGACCACAGTCAGGCACTTAGCCAGGGCAGGGGTGAGACGCAGGTGCTGACCTGTGTTCCCAGGGAGCTGCGGTCCAGGGACTGGCAGATGGACCGTGGTCTGGATGTCCTGGTGGGCTGGCCAGGGAGCTGTGGGAGCCAGGGTCAGAAATGCTGGCGTCCATCTGAGAGCCCAAGGAAGCCCGAGGAGGACCGAGTGTGGAAGGGCGGGGCAGGCGGGGCGCAGATGAGGCTCCCTCCAGGTGGTGAGGAGGAGGAGGCGGTGGGGAAGCGGCTGGACCGGCAATCAGACGCCATTCATGTGTGAGTCAACACACCACCACTGAGAGCTTAGAGCTGTGAGCAGAGTGCAGAGAGGGAAGTCGGCTGGAGGCAGGGGGGGGGGCAGAGAGAGAGAAACAGAGAGACAGACAGAGACAGAGAGAGGACAAGAGAGAGAGAGAGACAGAGAGAGAAGAGAGAGAGACAGACAGACAGACAGACAGACAGACAGGGAGAGGGACACAGACAGGAAGAGAGACAGAGAGAAATAGAGAGACAGAGGCAGACAGAGAGAGAGAGAGAGACAGAGGCAGAGAGAGAAGAAGAAACAGAGAGAGACAGAAAGAGAGAGAGACAGGGAGAGAAGAGAGAGAGAGAAACAGACAAAGAGAGATAGACAGGGGGGGAGAGAGAGAGAGAAAAAGACTGAATTCTGAGAACGACCATCTCTGAGACCAGGAGGGAGGGGGAGGGAAATATTTCAACTTAACCTGGAAGGATTTAAACCATCACATTTGGTGGTTTAAATGTGAAAAAGTATATCAGAGTGTGATTTGCAGGTATTTAGCATATTATCATGTACAAGGTCAGATGTTTTGTTTTTTTTTCTAATTTAAATAAATACATTTTTAGAGAGTCTGGGTTGGGCAAGTAAAACACAGGTGAGAGACAAAAGCTCTCCCAGGACACAGGACAACTGGGGCCGGGTTGGGTAAGCTCCACTGGGTAATTTTTAGTGCGATGGTGTTTTAGTCAGCTTTTCTTGTCACTCTGACTAAAATACTTGATAAGCACAGCCTAGAGGGGGAAAGGTTTATTCGGCTCATGGTTTCAGAGGTCAGTCCATGGTCGGCTGGCACAAGGAAGAAACGAGGCAGCAGAGCTTGGCGGGGGACAGTGGTCTCCCTTGATGGAGCTGGAAGCAGAGCCAGCGGAGGAGGGAGCCAGGGACAAATGCAGCCCCAAGGCCAGGCGCCCGTCCCCCACGCCCTCCAGCCTCACCCCACAGCCAGAGCTCGCTGTCAACACATACGCCTTTTGGGGGACCCTCCAATCCCAACCATGACAGATGGGAACAGGGATCTTTCAAGTTTTCCGAGCTGGGAGTTTCAGGAAAGAGCTGAGGTTTTAGCCCACGTGTGTGTGGAGGGGACGGGAAGGCAGAGAGACCAGAAGGAGTTGTGGACATAATCCAGGTGGTGATAGGGAGCCCCAGACAGCCATTTAGAGGAGCTGCCGGAGCTTAAGGGCTCCCGGGACCAGGGGGCAGGCCTGGGGCTTGTCTGGGGGGTGTGCAAGGCTGGGAGACAGTAGGTGTGCCCCAAGACTCGTGTGTGTGTGTTAGTGAATTTGCGTGAGTCTTTATGTATATGTATGTACTTGTGTGCGTGGGTGTCTATATCTGTGTATGTGTGCATGGGTGTGTATATATATATGTGTGTGTGTATATGCCATATATGTGTGTACATACATACACATGTGCATGTGTGTATGCATTTGTGTCTGTGCACGCAGATATGTCTGTGTGTGCATGAGTTCCTTCATGTGTGTCTATGTGTGTATGTGTGTATATGTGCATGTGTATGTGTGTGTGTGTGTGTGTGCCCATGTATTCACACACGTATGTAACTTAAGTCTCCTGGTCCCTGGATCGCCAGTGTCCCCAGGGTGGCTGTGACCCCGTGCCCCTGTGTTCTCACCTCAGGAACTCTACCGCAGCACCATGGCGACCTTCCAGCAGTTCACGGATGCCCTGTTCCTCCAGACGCTGGGGGCCGTGAGCGGCCTCCCCAGGGCCCCGTGTGAGGCCCTGAGGCAGGAGGTCCAGGAGGACGCGGCGCGGCGGCTGGGGCAGGCCGATCGCTTCCGGCGACGGCAGTGGGGGCTCCTGCAGGACGTCTTGGAGCAAGACAAGCAGGTATGGCGCCTTGGGACCTATGGCTGCACTACGTGTTGGGAACCGGGGAGGAATAGTGAGAGGTTCCATGGGTCTGGCGTCCCGGTGCCTCTTGGAGACGCTTTACGAAGATATTGCTGGCAGTCTTTTGAAATATCCCACAGAGGGACAGGATAGGAGCGCCGAGCCCCAGCCTCCATGGCGGAGGCTGGAACGTAATGCCTCAGGTTGACTGCCAAGAAAGAGCAGCAGGGTGTGTTCTTTAGAGCAAAGGAAATAAAGGGCCGACCACGTGACTGTAGAAAGGCAGGCAGGTGTCCAAGGGGGCGGGGTCTGCAGCGCTGCACACGGGACCCGGGTTTCCAGTGGAAGTCTACCTGATTATGAAAATCAGGCAGGATTAGGGTCCTCAGCGGTGCCCATATCCTAGTCCCTAGGCCCTGAGCACGTGTGACGTCTCGTGGCAGAAGGAACTTTGCAGATGTGATGGGTTAAAGAGTGCGAGACGAGGAAGTTATCCTGGACTGTCTGGGTGGCCCAGTGTCCTCACAGGGTCCCTAGGAGAGGCGGCGGGAGGGTCTGGACAGGGAGATGTGGTGGTGCATGTGGCCTTCTTCCTGGGATGCTGGCAGCTTCCAGGCGCCAGAAAAAAACCAAGGGACAGAGCCTCCCCGGAGCTTCTAGAAGAAACCATCCCAGCGGCACCTAGAATTTGCCCATTAAGATGGATGCCCTTAAGACCTCTGACCTCTGGAACCGTAGAAATTTAACTTGTGTTGTTGTAAGCCACAGAGTTTGTGGGTGAGTTACTGCAGCAACAGGAAACCAGCACAACATACATTGTGTGTGTGTGTGTGTGTGTGTGTGTGTGTGTGTGTGTGTGTGTGTTTCTAGAAATTGAACATTCTGCCTCTGAGCTATACCCGCAGCCCTATATTATTTTTTATTTTGAAACAGGGTCTCACTAAGTTGCAGAGAGCCCCCTCTAGTTTACTTACTGAGGCTGGCCCTGAACCTGAGATCCTCCTATCTCAGCCTCCCAACTCCTGGGACTGCAGGTGTGCACCACTACACCTGGCTTCATTTTAGTTTTGAAACATTAAAACTATTAAATGAAAGAAGGAATTCCTGCCCATGGCCGGCACACTAGAGGCTGAAACACTAGCATGCTTAGTATCCCAGGATCCTTTGTGGTGAGCAGTGGCCCAGTGACACAGTTCTGGACTCTGAGACCAGGTGTGGTATCTGTGAAGGCGTCTCAGTCCTAACACCAACGCTGGGAGCACTGTCCCTCTCCCATGTCCCCTGCTTCCTGCCTAGAACACGGGCACTTAGAGGCAGCGTGCCTAAGCAGGCAGGGTGAGCAGGGGACAGCCCAGGCCCTGGGGTGGCGTTGAGCTACTTCTCCATCCTGGACCACTCACCCCTAGGTGCTTGTTACCAGAAACAAACGAGCTGGGCAGGGTGCCACTGGGGAGGCTGAGAGAGGAGGATCAAAGGTTTAAGGCCAGTGTCAGCAACTTGGCAAGACCCTCAGCAACTTAGAGCCTGTTTCAAAATTTAAAAATAAAGGGCTGGGGGGGGAGTGTAGATCAGAGGTAGAACACCCTTAGGTTTAATCCCCAATACGAAAGAAAGAAGGAAGGGAGGGAGGGAGGAAAGAAGGAAAGAAGGAAGGGAGGAAAGAAGGCAGGCAGGCAGGCTACTTCTTTCTGCTAGGCTTTCAGTTGATCCTGAAAAACTGCAACATTTACAGCAGTTTGTTGGCACTACAGAAAGTACTCAGAAGCAGAAGAGAGCGTTCTGCAGACCTGTGGCTGTTCCCAGCTGTGGAGGGAGCACAGGGTCTGCTTTCCTGCCGGTCTGAATCGTCACACTCCTCATTCACTCTGGTCCCCTCAGCTGTGTCCTGCTGACCCAAATGGGTAACTTGCCCCCCATTTGGCTGAGTTCTTGGGGTACAGCAGGCCTGATTTGTGCATTTACCGGCCCTTATTCAGAGATAGTGGCTGGGCTATGGTCCGTGCTCAGGGAAACCAAGCTGCGTTTCCAGCCACAGTAACGCAGCTGTGGAAACGATCGCCCGACCCCGCGTTCTGCCGAGGGACCTCCATGAAGCCAAGTTCATGCAACTGTCACCAAGTTCCAGGCCCCAGACCAATCAGTCTCCAGCCTAGAGAGCTAGAAACGCAGGCCCGCCTTGGGAAGCTGGCCAGGTGAAGCTAACGTGCCTCCGTGAGCCAGGGAGCCAGGTGCTCAGAGCCCTCGGGGGCTTTGCAGCTAGACTCTAACCTTAGGAGCTCGAGACACGGATTTGAGCCCCGGCAGAACACGCCACAGGCTGGTGACTCTGAGATTAGCTGACCTCCTGCAACTCTGATTTGGGATGACTTGTTTCAGAGACCTGGCTTCTGCGTGAAAACTAGGGATCCACACTCCCAGCAGGCTGCTGCCAGCTGATGCCTGTTAAGATCTTTCCCACAATGTCCACTAAATCACCTAATGACCTCGACACTGGAAAAAAAAAAAAAAGCAATCCCGAATTTTACTTCCGATAAAACACTTGTGATTCATCTAAAACTCTCCGGTGAAATTACTTAAACGCCAGATGACGCATAGCTCTTTTTTTCTCTTTCTGCATATTTCCTCGGTGAGCAGATGATTGTGAATTTCCCTTGACTTGGGGGGGGGGAGGAGAAAAGTTCTCAAGAGGCGTTTTGCATCCGAGAAGCAAAGTGGAAGAGTTAATGGCCTCATCAGCTGATTAAGCATCACCTGAGTCTCTTTCTCAAGGTGTCAGTGTTACAATTAACTTGCTGACTGATTGCTTAAGTGCCCTAAATTACTACAAGATCGTTAGGGATCCGAGTTCTCTCCCAGCTCCGTATTTCCTCATGCCTACATGGTTCGATGAGGATCAGTCACCAGAAGCCAAGCCCCAGCTAAACTAGTGATGGAAAATCCAGACACACCCAGACCACGAATCGCCTCCTCGAAGCTGCGTTCTACCCGAAAAGGCCTCGGTACCTTCCCATCCCGTTGCTCATGGAAGTTGTTAAAAATTGTGGAATTTGTGGGTCGGGAAATGGGAGCAGGTGGTGGTCGAATGGTGTTTGACAGAACGTGATCCAGCCTGGTGTACATTTCTCAGCTTCTCCAACACAATGCCCTTCCCCCAAAGAAGTCTACACCCTACACCCTAAAACCTACGACTATGCCAAGCCCGAGGCCGAAAGGATTTCAAGTGTGTGGAGAGATCCTCCTGCCCAGCCGGCCCCACCCGGTGTCATTGGAGTCCCATTCCGTGGAGGGGGTGGCAGGGATGCAGTGCAGCGTGAGGGCCTCGGGCAGCCATTGTGGGGCGTGAGGTTGGAGGAAGGGGCCGTGAGCCATGGAAAGCAGGCGCCCCCAGCAGCGGGGAGGCGAGGAGAGGGATCCTGCCCGTGTCCTTGAGCCCTGGACAGCTGATTTTGGACTGAGCTCCAGAAGAGTAAGATAGTAGCGTCATGTCAGTTTCCGCCATTGTGTCTGTGGTTGCAGGAACCTGACACCTCACGGCTTAGGAACCTGCATTCTAACCCTCAACTCTGTGCCCGATGGTGTAAAGAACTCTGGCTTTGACTCCTGGCTCTCCTCCCACTGTCTCCCAGCCCATTCCCATGGACTGCCTTCACCTCCTCCCTGCCCTGAATCTGTCCTCCCTGTTGAGCCCTCAGGCCTGTCTTGTTGGACTCGGCAGTGGTGCTTGGCTAAGTCGGTCTCGCTCCTGGGAACACTCCTCTCTCTCGTCTCCTCCCACCTCCCCGGTTGCCCCTCCTCATGCCCCTCTGCTGTGCCTGCCCATCCCACGGACTTCTGGACACTGTAGGCCCTGTGCATCCATGTGCCTCAGTGACGTCATCCAGTCACACGCACCATCTGTGTTAGTCTCAAGTGCTGCGTAACAAATAGTCCCCAGACTGACAGCTGAAAACAACACACACTCGTCATCTTGGTCTCAGTGGGCCAGACATCCAGGCCAGCTTAGCCTGCCCTCTGCTCAGAGTCTCCCTCGAAGCTGTAGCCAGAGGGTCAGCCGGGGTCAGGGTCCCCTCCAAAGGCAGACTGCAGAAGAACTTCATCCAAGCTCACTTCCGGGGTTGTTGGCCAGATTCCAAGCACCAACAGTTGTTGGGCTGAGGACCAGCAACTCCCAAGTTTCATCGCCAGGTTAGACCCCATCCTGAACTCCACTCTCCCACAAGGTCCCCATTAGGTGGTGAGTAGGATGTGATCATTATGTCCCAAATAGCACTGCCACTCTTCCCAATAACCCGCCTCATCTCCTTAACTGGGCAACGACCTTGGGTGGTGCTCGGCACCTCTTTTACAAGCTACATCCCACCATCAGCCTAACCCAGAGGCAAACACGGTTCCTCACTCCCGTCTTGACAAAGCCACCGTACTTATTGTCTGGACACTCGGACCACAGCCAAAAATGCCCAGCCAGAGTGATACTTCTAAGTTGTGCTATATCCACTTGCTTTGAGATAAGGATTCCCTTTTTTTTGTACTGGGGACTGAACCCAGAGGCATTCTACCTCTGAGCTACATCGTGTGTGTGTGTGTGTGTGTGTGTGTGTGTGTGTGTGTGTGTGTGTGTGTGTGTGTGTTTTGAAGCAGGGTTTCACTAGGTTGCTGAGAGTCTCACTAAATTGCTGAGGCTGTCCTGGAACTGCAATCCTCCTGTCTTAGTCTCCCAAGTACTAAGATTTCAGGCATGCACCAGCACGCCTGGCTCACAGCGTAGTTTTGTGAGGTCAGATGTAAGTGTTAGGAATCCTAAGGCCCGAGGAGAACCCAAGTCCAGCCATAGGCTTCCTCCCAGACCGCTGTGTTTTAGTGTTCTGCAAGCAGAGGGCGCCATCTCCTGGCGACTGGAGGAAGCGCCTTTTTAAAAGCTCAGAAAAGTGATGGTGAAGCCGGCTGGCGCCATGGCAGGGTCTCTAGTTGTAACGTGGTCTTGCAGCGGGTCCTCCTGTCTCTAGGTGTATCCATTGGGCTCGGTGGAGCTGGGTGGTTTTAACTGAATCAGGGGAGAAGGGGACTTTGTATGCAAGGAACCAAAGGCATCCTGCAACAGAGCCACCTGCGCCCCAGGTGGGTAACTGCCTATGTGCTGTCCATCCGTCTGGGTGCAGGTGTGGCTGGAGGAGTGTGCGTTATCGGAGGTGCTGCAGACCCAGCTGCGGGACAACCACGAGAGCACTGTGCACGGAGTCCTGGACCGGCTGGGCAGCCTCACGGAAGAGTGAGTACAGCTCTCCCGGGGACTGGGCTTTGTGCCTGCACGACGCTGCATGCTGGCTCGGTGTCCCCGGCTGTCAGGTGGACCCACTGCCTGCCCCTCCCCCGCCTTCCTTTGAAGGTGAACGCTGTGGCATTTCTCAACCTCCATCTCCTCTTCTGTAAAATGGGGCATTCTCTCTCTGAGCTAAAACCCACAGCTTTTTCTTAATTTTTACTTTCTAAATTTTGAAACAGGGTCTCACTAAGTTGCTGAGCATCTGCATACGTTGCCAAGACTAGCCTCAAACCTGCCGCCTCAACCTCCCAAGTACTGGGATTACAGGCGTGTACCACTACCTAGCTATTTTCTTAAGTCACTGGGATGGGAACTCAGAAATAGCTCAAAATTTCAGTTCAGGCCTTTACTTTTGCAAGTTATCTACAAAAGTCAACTGGATATCTACTGTAGGCAGCTGCGTAGATGCATCTGGAGTTTGGACAGAACATGATATGGTTAAGAAGGTTAAAGCCAGGTGTGGTGGCACACGCCTGCGATCCCCGTACTTTGGAGGCTGAGACAGGAGGAGTGCAGGTTTGAGGCCAGCCTCCGCAACTTAGCCAGACCCTATTTCAAAATAAAAAGGGGTGGGAGTATAGTTCATAGGTAGAAGACCCCTGGATTCAATCCCCAGTGCCCAAAAAAAAAAAAAAAAAAAAAAGGTTAGGAAGGTTTATAAAAGAACAAACAAAGCTGGGTGTGGTGGTGCACGCTTGTAATCCCAGCATTCAGAAGGCTGAGACCAGAGGTTCGGGTTCAAGGCCAGCCTCAGCTACCTAGTGAGGCATTCCGCAACTTAGTGAGACCAGGTTTCAAAATAAAGAATAAAAAATAGGGCTGGGGGTATAGCTCGGAGGTAGAATGCCCCTGAGTTCAATCCCCAGTATATATATATATATATATATATATATATATATATATATATATATATATATATATATGAACAAACAGCCGGGTGTTCCCCACGCTGAAGGGACAGAGCGAAGGACTACCATTCCTTTGGGGGACTCCCCGTAGATGTGAGTGTGCAGGAAGCTTCTGGCTAGCTCAGCAGAGCCACGAGGTTGAGCCCGCCCTGCCTGCCCCCACAGGTCCACGCGGGGCGTCCTGCAGGGCCACGAGCTGCTCCTGCGCTCGGCCCTCCGGAGGCTGGCCCTCCGAGGCAGCGCCATGGCCGCCCTGGCCCAGATGCGGCTGTCGGGGAAGAAGAGCCTCTTGCAGGAGCTGCGGGAGCAGCAGGCGCTGGAGCAGGGCTCGTCGCAGTGTCTGGATGAGCACCAGTGGCAGCTGCTCCAGGCCTTGGTGAGGCGCCCTGCTGACCCTACTCTAAGTCCACGTCTCCAAATACACTCAAACTTGGGGGTCCCAGGGGTTAGGACTTAAGCATATGGATTTGGAGAGGGCCCTGGAACGGGGGCGGGGAGCAGCAGTCCCTGGAGGAGGCACCCATGGGTCAGAGCCGTCCAGTATAGGTGGCGTCATGAGCGTTACACCAGAAGATGTAAGTGGAACCTGGGAGAGAACGGGCTGGCCTTCCGGGGGTGGGAGGAGAGGCCTCCTCTGTGAAGGGTTTGGCAGATCAACAGAGTATTGTGACCGGCAGGGCTGGGGTTTGAACCCGGGCAGCTGGCTCCAGGCCCTAATCGCGTGGCCCCTGCACCACAGGAGCAGCCGATGGATAAGGCACAAGCTCTCAGCCCTTCTGTGGTGTCTGGAGATTCTCAGGCCTGACCTTAGAAACTAGCTGTGCTGTGTGACTTTTAGAAAGTTAGCTAACTTCTCTGAGCCTTTGCAACCTCGTCAATCCTAGTATTCGGGCCTCACAGTGTTCTAGAGGGATGAGCGAGACCTGGGATTTTGTGAGGGACTGCAAATGGCACCGGGCATACAGTTGGTGATCAATAAATGCCTTTGGGGGGGAGGGAACAGTCAACACTTATCCACTGGGTGAGTGTTTGCAAGCACAGAGCCTGCCTCTGGACTCGGGCCTGGCGGGGCCTCCTTCTTGCAGGAGGCTCGAGTCCTGGAGGAGGCTGGCCGGCTGGAGGAGACCTCGCAGCAGACGCGGCTCCAGCTTCGGCAGCAGCTGCTGGCCGAGGCCCAGGAAGCGGGGCAGCTGCTGCAGCGGCACACAGAGCGAGCTATTGGACAGGCATTGCTGGGCCACGCACGCAACGCGGCCACCAAGGGCCGCGCCAAGGACAGGGAGGACTTCAAGGTGGGTGCTGGCCCCGGCTGCGTCCTCCAGGGGGAGCCCTGGCCACGCCGGCGGGCCTGACTTCTCTGTGCCTCTGTAACCCCGAGGTCCACTTGGCCTGCCCCCTGAGCCAGCCAGGGCAGGAGCGGAGGGAGGGTGCAGAGTTGGCAGCCTGGCCACTGTGACTGTCCTGCCTCCCTCCTTCCTGCAGAGGGCGCTGGTGGAGACCGTGGAAGAGAGCGTCTATGTGACCCGCGCGGGCGTGGACCGCTTGGTGCAGGTGTATTACCAGCAGGTGGGGAGGGTCATGCAGGACCACGAGGAGAGGCGGCTGCAGCGCCTGAAGACCCTGCAAGGTACGCTCTCCCCAAGCCCCGAAGAGGCCCGGACCCCACACCCAGAGTCACCTTCCAAACCTCCACCTCAATGTGCACGTCCTTAATGTTCCAGGTGAAAGGATCGACAGTTACAAGCTGCGGAAAAAGCAAGAACTCGGCGGCCCTTCCTCCGGGGGCCAGGAGGCGGCAGGCAGCCATCAGGGAGCCTCAGTGGCTGTGCACCAGAGGTGAGGGCTCGGGGTGGCTGCGGGGTCCCCAAGTGGGACACGCTGTACCCCTGCACGCCGCATGCTTCTCTGCTACACTACACTGCATGCACCTGTTGGTTGCCTTGGTGACACCTGTTCCCACCCTGTGCAGAAGCTCACGGGCCTCGGCCCCCTCTGCTCTGCTTGCGTCCCCTGCACGCGGTGGCCCTGGGGGTGTGATTGGGGGTCCAGGTGGGTGGTGGCTTTGTGTCCAGGTGTGAGCGACCTCCACTCTCCTTTGTTCTCTGGGCCCCCCCCGGAAGCCAACTGGAGGTGGGGTTTAGTGCAGGCTGGACACCTGGAGGTGACCGAGAAAGCATAGCAAGTCAGTGTTACCCTGAGGCCGGCACAGGGACCCCGGTCCTGTTCTCTCGGGGACCTGGGGGTCGGTCTCTGGGCAGCTGCTCATCTTGGATGCTCCGGGAGGAATCCCTTCCCAGCTTGTGGGGGGCTGTAGGACCAGGGCCCCCACTTCCTTGCTGGCTGCCACATGGGCCTCCAGACCCTGTCTCTGGTCCTCTCCCGGGTCCCGGCTCTGCTCCCTGCCTCTCACAGTATTGGGGCTGCCATGTTCAGGATTTCTCAGACGCTCCATCCGAAGACGGGAACCTCCTGTTTCATAAGGGAGGAACCAGGGCCCTTCTGCAATTTAAAATCAGGAAGGGGTCACTGCTGGGCCTGTGGTCCTTTTAGGAGAATGTTCCTCCCCGGGGAAGATTGCCTTCTCAGGAGGAGGTGCGTGAGGATTCTGCAGGCTCCCCAAGTGTTTTATGGTGACCCAGCCTGCTGGTCAGGGTCTCGACTGGGTCCCCAGCGTGTATGGTGGCACTAAGTGACCCCACGATGGTGAGACCCCCCTCAGGGCTCTCAGGGCCCAGGCACAGCCCAGGACTACTGATTCCTGTGGCTGAGCAGGCCCTATGGAGCGAGGTCTGTGTGGAGACCAAGGTACCCGTGGCTCAGGGGGCATCGACACCCCCTTCCCTCCCCAGGATGCTGTCCCAGCAGAAGAGGTTCCTGGCCCAGTTCACCGAGCACCAGCACCTCCGCCTGGAAGCGCAGAAGCAGAAGGCCAGAGCGCTGGATCAGCTGGAGGCCCAGCTGGAAGCGCGGCTGCAGGTGAGTGTCCAGGGGCCTCCTCGGCAGGCTGGGAGGGGCCCCCCTCCTGACCCCTCAGCCTCTGCGCCTCCTTCTGTCCCTGGCACATAGACCTGCTGTGTCCCACGGGCGGAGGCTGCACCGGCCCTGGGGAGAGGCCCGGGGCAGCGGGGCCTGCATGGACTCGGGCTGCTCAGCCTGCTCTGCAGAGGCCCTGGAGACGGAGCCCTGCCCCGGGGGAGGCCAGCGGCTGGGGAGGCGGGGCTGACCTCTGTGCTCCTGGCCATGTTCCTACTTTTAGAACACACAGGAGGCCCAGCTCTCAGGATAGAACATGGGCAGATCAGCACAGAAAAACCCCATTCCAAGCCGGGCATGGTGGCGCATGCTTGTAATCCTAATACTTGGGAGGCTGAGACCAGAGGATCCAGGTTAGCGAGCGGCCAGCCTCGGCTACTTAGTGAGGCTCTCCCCAACTTAGCGAGACCCTGTTTCAAAATAAAGAATAAAAAATAGGGCTGGGGGTTTAGCTTGGAGGTAGAATGCCTCTGAGTTCAATCCCCAGTACTGGAAGAAAGGAAGGAAGGAAGAGAGGGAGGGAGGGAGGAAGGAAGGAGAAAGAAAGAAAGATCCCATTCCAGGGAGATAAGTCAATGGAGGTGCAATTCAAAGTGGCTTCCTTTTAAATGTCATCCGAAATTCAAGAATGGAAGCGATCACAGGGCTGGCCCCCCAGGCTTCTCCCTCCCGCCAGTGGCGGTGGTGACAACAGTGATGTGAATGACCCTAGCGTAGCTACACTTACTCACGGGGTCTGCCCGCCTGGGCCACGCTGTTGGCGGTCCAGCTCAGCCCTGGAGTCAGGGGAAGTGGAGTCAGGTCCCCGTGGGAGGCTGGGGAGCCGCTGGCCGCCGTGTTCTTCTCTGTGAAATGGGGCCCACTGCCTGGTGCATGTCCAGGGGTGGAAGGTAGGGGTTCCTCCTGCTCCAGCCTCTCAGAGAACCCTCCTCCTCTTCCTCCTCCTCCTCCTCCTCCTCCTCCTGCTTCTCCCTCCTCCTCTGCACTGGGGACCCCGTCCTCCACGAGTCCTGGGGTCACTAGGCTCTGTCCTGGGGGATGAGGGGATGGAGGGAGGCCGGCTAACGGCTCCCGTTTGCACATCAGGAAGCGGAGCAGATCTTCATCGCTGAGCTGGCGGCCTTGGCCCGGGTGCCCCTGGCTGCGGAGAACAAGCCACAGTCCAGCAAGCGCGGGCTGGCGGGTGAGTGCTGGCGCCACGTGCTATGGCAGGAAGCGCCCGGGCTGAGAAAGAGGGCACGTGGAGTCCCACGCCCACCACAGGCCGCTCTGGGGTCCTTGTCCCTGTCTATGAACCAGCGGGCCCGGTAAAGAGGCCCCGCAGCTCCTGGGTCTGACGTCCGGCAATCCCAGTTCCTGTCTGCCGCTGGCCAGCTGGGTCTCGTCCTTATTTAAAGGTGGGAAAATAAATAAGTCCCCTCCCCCGGCAGTGATGGCAGGACCTGGGTTCAAGTCCCTGCTCTGCCACTTCCTGACCGTGCTGACTCAGGAAAGCAAATCCCTTCCCCGGGCCTCAGTTTCCCCCCGGGGAGATGGGTGTGACACAGTGAGGTGCCAGGGCCGGCCTGGCCTGCACAGGGCTCTCGAAAACTATGCGGACCCAGGCACGGGTGACACTGAACAAAGTCCCAGCCCCACGCCTGGCTCTGCCTTCCACAGAGGAGCCCCTGAGGACCAGGAGGAAGAAGGGTCCAGCCCGGGAGAGAGGGGACCCGGGGCTGCCCAGTGAGGACAGCCCTGCCTCGGGGGACCCCAGCTCCGGACCACTCAGGTACAGGGACCAGCTGGCCGGGTGTCACCGGGTCTGGGCCTGGGTAGGAAGCGGGCCTCTCTCCACGGCGTAAGTGGGGCCTGACAGTTAAAGGGGTGAACGTAACCAGGGGACGGTGACCCTGACCACGTGGGAGGTGCTGGCCTCGCCCGGCTGCCACCTGTGTCCTGCCTGGGTGGGGGAGGGGCTGCTACCTTGCGCCCTGCCCAGCTGAATGGCGGCGATCCTCCACCAGGGCGCAGGCGCCAGGCTGTACTGTGGGCCAGGGCGCCTCGATTGAGCCAGGGTGTCCTTGTTCCGCGCACTTGGAAAGCCTCCTGCCTAACAAGGAACCTGGGGTGCCATGGTCGGCGCCGTAACCCACGTAACCCACGTAACCCACGTAGACCTGAGAAGCGGCTTGGGTCTCCTGCCGCCACGCTGGACGGGCTGAGCTTTTGCATCTGGCAGGAAGCGGAGTGCTACCTAACCGCTGTCCTTTTTCTCTGTTGTAAGTGGCAAGAGGCTGAGTCAGCAAGAAGCCGAGGGCGGGGAGAGCGAGGACCCCAAGAAGATGCTGAAGAAAAGGGGCCATCTCTAGCTCCAGACCAGCCAGACGCGCGGACTGGGCCGCGGCGGCGTGACTGGGGGCCCTGCTCCGAGAAGAAGCAGCAGCGGGGACGCAGGCGTGTCCAGGAAGCAAGAACAGGCGACCGGAGCCAGCGTCGGGAACACGCGTGTGTGGGGCTCCGTCTCAGTTTGCTTCCTGCGCTGGCGTGGGTCTTCCTGAGCTGTCTGGGTCCAGCCCCGGTGTCCCCCCTCTCAGCCTCCCTGCAGAGTGCCCCTTGGTGGCATTGCTGTGCTTCCTAGATCCGAGGCCGTGGTCCCCACGCCGCCACCGCCCCCTGCACACCTTCCCTGGGCGGCCGCAGCCTTCCTGCACAACAGCTCCCAGCTTCTGTTTTCTCTCTGTTGGCTCAGCCAGCACTGAAGCCGGTCACCAAGCAGCTGCCAGAGTCGTGGAGCTGACCACCCCGGAACAGGCGTGGAATCCTGGCCCCCAGGCCTGTCCTGACCTCCTGGTCCTAAGGACACATCCCATGTGTCACCTGCAGCAAGGGCCTCCTCTGGGGCACCGGAGTCCAGGGAAGGACCCACGGCCAGCCCTTGGGCCTCACTGTGGAGGCCTGAGCCCGCCTACCAGGCAGGCAGCAGCCTCTGCCCCAAAGTAAAGCATCTTCTGATGGAGAGTGGAAACTTCCAGAAGCTTCTAGAGCAGACACACCTACACACAACCACAAGCCTTCCCCAAGCGGGGAGGAAATTGCCATCACAATCTCGGATTCTCAGACTGTGCACACGGGGAGAGGTGGTTTGGGGGTGAACTGCGTGACACTAAGATGGGGTCCCTTTGTCAGAGCAGAGGCAGGAAGGAGGTGGTGAGGGAGGGGAGCTGGTGTTGCCCAGCCTCTGAGGACACCGCGACTCCAGGACACAGCTCCGCAGGAGCCTCCGTGGCCCCGGGACTTGGTTTTAAAATGGTGCGCGTGAGTTTTACCTTTTCGCCTTCAAAGCGTCCCTGTGCCTTAACCTCCTTGGACGTGCCTTTGATTTGCCATGACACACCCCAGAGACAGGCCCTGCCCCGCCTGAATAAACACCTTGACCCTGAGAGCCGCCCCTGTGGTGTTCATTTAGGGACACCGTCCTGTGCACCGTATCAGCAGCCCTGGCCTCCACCTCTGGACACCAGTAGCACCCCAATTGTGACAACCAGAAGCGTCTCCAGCCTGTCCAGATGCCCCCCGAATGTCACTCACGGAGCTGCGTCCAAGCGAGGCCAAGTCCAGGGCGGGACAGCTCAGTGCGTCCACGGATTTCTGGAACAGAACGTGGCCTGGGAACTCCGTGGCTCTCCTGACTTGGATATTTTCTGAGCCATTTGTGAATTTTAATTTATATCTTCTAACCTAAATGAGACTCAGCCGGCTGGAAGGGGCAGCAATCCAATCGTCCGTTGTTAGCAAAATTGTTCTCACCTAGGAATCCTCCATCCCTAACTGGTGTGCTGGTGGGATTTCTAAAGTTAACCCGCAGTGCCCTCTGGTGGCACAAGTGGGCACTTCAGTCTGTAAAGTGGTGGGGCACCAAGCTTGCTTTCTACATAGACTCCTCCTCCTTTTCCTCCTCTTTTCCCTCTTCCCCTTCCTCCTCCTCCTCCCCTTTTTTGGTACTAGATGCATTCTACCTCTGGGCCCCTCCCCCCAGCCCTACTTTTTTTTTTTTTTTTTTGCGGTACTGGGGATTGAACTCAGGGGCATTCTACCTCCGAGCTACACCCCCAGCCCTATTTTTTATTCTTTATTTTGAAACCGGGTCTCACTAAGTTGCGGAGTGCCTCACTAGGTAGCTGAGGCTGGCTGTGAACCCGGATCTTCTGGTCTCAGCCTCCCGAATGCTGGGATTACAAGCGTGCGCCACCACGCCCGGCCCCCAGCCCTACTTTTATTTTGAAACAGGGCTTCGCTAAGTTGCTGAGACTGGCCTCAAACCTGCCATCCTTCTGTCTCAGCCGCCCAAGTACTGGGATTACAGGCATGTGCCACTGCACCTGACCACACACTTCTGTGTGGTCACACGGGTCCTCAGCACAGAGACGGTCTTAGGCAGATGGCGCTGCCTGGTTTGGTGGTGTGCTTGGCAAATACAGCCTGTCCCCTGCAGCAGCAGGACTGGCCAGTGAACCTGAGTGGAGTCCTCGGAGCGCTCACAGCTGGATTTAAGTGTTGCTTGAAGGACCACAGGCCCAGCCCACGCCCTCCCCTCTCAGGAGCCGCCCTGGCCACTCCGCCGCACTCTGCAGGGCACATGCACACTGCCACCTGCGTCCCCAGATCATCTTAGCCCAAGGGAGTAATCCAGGGCTCCTGGGTCCTGCCCCACCTGCCCTGCTTGGCACAGCTCAGAACGCACAACTCCACCAAGACTTGGGGCTGTCTTCCGGAGCGCAGCGGCACTTCCCACACAGAACGGCCCCCTGCCTGGAATAAAACATGACTATCTGGAAGCCCCGGGCGCCCTGGGGACCCCTGATGCCGACCAGGGCCTGCAGGGCTGAGCCCAGCCAGGCAGAGGGGAAGACGGGCCGTGGCAAGCTGCCTGAGCCCATGGCGACTGTGGTCTCCAGCGATTATGGGCTGTCGGTTGCTATGGTGATGGGGGGAGGTGGGAGAGGACCACAAGAGACCGTGTTAGGGCGTGGATCCAGAATGCACCCTGCAAGAGCTCAGGCTTTGGCAATTCAGAAAGGCTCAGAGGTGAGATCATGGAATTGAGAGGGTTACAATGTTATTGGTGGATAATCCATCGATGGATTAGTGGATTTATTGGGCTGTGAGGTGGGCAGGTAGGTGTGGCACATCCCTGGGCGTGTGACCTTGGGCACTATATGTGTGTGTGTGTGTGTGTGTGTGTGTGTGTGTACATATATATCCCTCTTCCCCTCTCTTTGCTCTCTCTGCTTCCCACTGCCCTGCCCTGAATTCCGAAGACTCAGCCTAACATGAGCTGAAATCTCCAGAACACTGAGCAAATACGTCTTCCTTCCTCTAAGTTGTGGTCACCAGCTATTCGGGGTCACAGTAGTCAGAAGGCGAATGGAGACCGAGGGTCTAACAAGGAGGTTAGCAGATTCATCCTTGTATGATCTGACCTGAGCTCGAGACACCAGGACGAAGCCAGCAGGGTGCACGGGGGCAGTCCACTCTGCCAGGATCAGGATGCCTCTGGACAACGTGGCGTCAGTGTTATATATTTTATTATTCCTCACATCCCAGGGGGGAAGGCAGGGTCAGGGAGGACTGGGCTTGCTGCTGCTGCTGCTATGGAAGTCTCCTAACCACCCCAACCCCTTTCTTGGCCCCCATGTCCCCTTGGAGGTATTTCCACCTAATGAATTCTTCCACACATCTAACCTTCTCAGAGGACCTGGACAGAGGCAGTGACCATCCTGGACTCAGCAACCCTTGGCTTCTGGGCCCAGCCCATCCAGAGAGCGGCCCCTGCCTGTAGCTGGCAGCCCCCTCTTCATGCTCAGAGCAGAGGCAGGGCAAGTCATGGAGGGGAGTCAGGGAGGCTGAGGCCCCACCTGGAGGCCACAGGGAGCCCAGCCCGGGATAACACCCCTGCACCAGATGCTCACCCACATGGTGGTCTCCCAGGCTACTCTGTGGGTCAGAAGTGGAGTTTCCTGTTTACTGTGAAGCTGGAGTTGTTGAGAAAGTCTGTGATTGCCCCAAGTCGACCCATCTTTGGACCTTAGCCAAGGTCTCCACTGGACGGGGATGCTGAACGCCTCAGGTAGCTGCAGAGCCCTCCCCGGCCAGAAACAACAGAGCTGAGCGGTCAGGAGCAGGAGCATGGGCTCTGAGCCAAATTGCTGCGTCCTGACACTTTCTAACTGTGTCAGCCTGACTTGGTTTCCTCATCTGTTAAATGGAGCACCATGGTTTGGATATGGCTTGAGCAACTCCAGTGCTTCGTGTGTTGAAATTTCATCCCACGATGAGGTAGGAAACTTTGTCAGACCTGGTGCTTAGAGGCGGGGCCACTGGAGGTGACTAGGGTCAGGTGAGGTCATGGGGGTGGAGCTTCCATGACAACCTGGGTGACTTTATAAAAAGAGGGAGAGCTCAGAGATGACACAGGTGCACGTGTACTTCCTGTCTCTGGCCATGTGATGCCCTGTATCTCCTTGGGACAGTCAGCAAGAAGGCCACCACCAGATAAGGCCCGTAGACCTTGCACCTCCAGAACCGTGAGCCAAATTAAACCTCTTTGCTTTATAAAGTAGATTGCCTCAGACATTTCGTTATGGCAATGAAAATGGACTAATGCATTGGGGGGCGGGGGCATCAATCTTTATTCTCCCTGAGAACATACACATGGCTCATGGGAATGGAGGGAGAAGATAGCTCTAGGAGATGAGAATTTCTGGTATGAAGCCAACTTACATGACACAAGAGGAGAGTCGAGGAAGGTGGGGTTGGAGGGTACGACTCACGACAACCTATCACAGAGGCCCATGGGCCCGCCATCTTCCTGGCTTCCCATGCAGGGGTCTCAGAGTCCAGCTCAGAGCTCCAGAGGTCGTGAGTTGGCTCTCTCCTCCCTCCTTCCTCTGCCTCCCCGGGTATCTCCCCACTGGGAGTCCTCAGGAGCCATGCCCCCTGCTCTGTCATTATGGGGTTACCTGACAGCCAAGCCTCTGACCCCATCCAAATGAACGCACCCCAGTCAGGTCAGCGGGTAGTTTATCTTCTTTATTTTCTCACAAGCTTTGATTTCAGAAATAAGAGCCACGACCAGCCAGGTATTAAGTAAAAACGGGGGTGATTACAAAGGAAAACTGTACAAAACTTTAAAAATCTGCCCGCCCCATCAACCTCTTCAGAGAGACCAGGACTCAGGTGACGCGGAGGCAGCTGTCACCCGCCGTCCTCAGCCCTGAACGGGGAGGTGAACTTGACTCGGCCTGCAGCTCAGAGCTGGCTGAGAGACACACAGACTGAAGGGACATCGCGGTGAGTCACAAGTGCCACGGAGACCGGGTTCTGGAACACAGGACACGGGTGACGTTTCTCTGTGCTTCCCCTGCCGTCCCGAGACTCGCCTTCTCAGTGGGGCCGGGGGCGGGACGGGCTTCTCTCTGGTGTCGCCTTGGGGTGGGGGCCGTGAGCTTCGTTTTCTGGGTCTGGGAATCGCCCAAGAGCTGAGGCCTCTGCACAGTCCCCGGTGACGCCCCATCAGACGCTCTCAGACTCGCATACAGAATTATTAACATGCGCCAACTATCCTAGAACAGCTACAAGGGTGCAAGGAACCACCGCTCGGAGGACCACGGAGCCACGCGGGCGGGAGTGGAGGGGACAGGACGGGACGGGGCCAAGAGCCGCGGCTCGCTGGGAAGGGAACACAGGAACCCCATGCTCTGAGGTGGACGAGCAAACACACCACACTAGTACCACTTCTTCCTAAACCAAAAAGGAAAGGGTATCATTCCATCGCCACCCACCCCCCATCAGGACCAACTAAAACCGTGGGCTTCGGAAACACGGACAGAAGAGGAACGGACGGCATCCCACAATCCTTCACTCGGGCGTATCCTCTCGCCCGCCGTCAGCCGAGGCTGGTGATGTTGGAGCGACCACCGGGGGGCGCCACGATGCGGTGGCCCGTGCGCCTGGGGTTGTTGTCGTCTGTCTGGGCACCTGAAAGACATCACCGAGCCCGTCATCCCTGGGGGAGACCTGCCAACGCCCACGTGACGGCTGATCTCAAAGGCTGCGGGTGCCCCACCTTGGCCAATCACCTCTGGGAAGCCTCCCTCCCCCAGAGCCGACGGTCTCTCCTCTGCGCCCCTCAGGCCCTGGGGACCCCCACCCACAGATCTCGCCACCTCGTGCTCTCTCTTGTCTGGCTTCCCCAGTAGAATCTGACGTTCTTGAGACAGGTGAACACTTATTGAGTACTTACTGTATGCAGACATAGGCTTGGTACGTTGGCATACGTTACTGCGTTGGGCACACACACAAAAAAATGTGACAAAGCAAGTGTATTTTACCCACGATTTATAGACGAGGCGTTTGAGGCCCCAGTTGCTTGCGTTTGTATCCCTAGCTGTTGGGCGGGGAAGCCAGGATTCGAGGCCAGGCTGGGCTGTCTCCAAAGCCCACGCTCCTGCTCAAGGTGGTTCATGGAGGGAGTGTGTGCGTGTGTGTGTGTGTGTGTGTGTGTGTGTACACACGCATGCACAGTTACGTACGAGTGTGTATGCCTGTGTATATATGCACGTTAACTATTCAGAGCTGAAATTTACCTTCCTCGTTTGTTCTTTGTTTTGTACTGGGGATTGAACCTGGGGCGTTCTACTTCTGAGCTACACCCCCAGCCCATCCATTAATTAGGTAATTAATTACTTACTTAATTAATTAATTGAAACAGAGTCTCAATAGTTTTTTCAGAGTCTTGGTACATTGCTGAGGCTGTCCTCAAACCTGTGATCCTCCTGTCTCAGCTTTCCAAGTACTGGGATTATACATACCCGCCAACCCGCCCAGATTACGTCCCTCATAGGGAGAAGTATTTTTGTTTTAAATTTTCAAAGCCAACCATGTATCCTAATATTATGTATTCTCTTGAAGGTAAAGATCTAAAATTACAGTAGCAAGCCCAGTTCCTGGTACTCAAATATTTATTATATGAGAGACTAGTAGAGGCTATGAAGCAGGCCGCGGGGGGCCAGCTGGAGCCTCAGGTTTTAGAATAGATCATGCCTTGAATTTGGGCTATTTGGAATTGTCTAATATAAGCCCAGTAGACCAGCTGAGGCCCCTTCTGACTCTGACCTTATATCTCTTGCCTACGTAAGCTACTAAGAATCAGGCTTAGAGTACTGATTTTATTTTCTCCCACTGCGTCGCTGGTAGATGTGTGTCTTCCTGGTAACTCTTGCACATCTGTACGTATATCTACATAAGTGTGTAACGCATGCATGTGTGAGTTTGTGCATCTCAAGGCTCAGGAATCAGAGCTACTACTTCAAACCTTTTCCCGCATTTGTGCTTTGCTGGTTCCACATCTGTACTCTAAAGATACCTGCTGGACAAAACTAATTACTAACAAATCCTGCCACACCTGTACAGCATGACGTAACACAGACACTGCAGAGGATGTGTGTGAAGCTGCTGCTGATGCCGGAAACACCTATGCAGTGGGTGCCACATGAACCCGCCCATCAGGGTGGCCAAGGGCAGCGCCGTGGGCTTCAGAGAGACCCGGAGCTTGGCTAGGAGGAAGGTGCAAGCTGCCTATCCCACGGCTAGCCTTGTCCTAAGAGTGTTTTCCTGTCCACGTGTAACTGCGGTCGTGCGGTGTCTAATCACCTAACCTGGGAGGTCCAGTCTGCAAGCTCCTTGAAAGGCAGTGCCGCCCAACGTCTCTGCTTTGTTGATTGAGCATCAGGTAAGACACTTGGTGTAGTAGCATTGTTACCTTTAATGCTGGAATCACTTTGGGGCGTAGACAGCTCTCCTTTGAAAAGCTCATGGAGACTGAGATGGCCCAACGGCCTCTGACACAGACGCCACCACACCATCGTGGAGAAAGGTGCTCTTGCAGAATGACAGGCTCTGCCACCCACAATTTTTTTTTTCTTTTTTTGCGGTACTGGGGATTGAACTCAGGGGCATTCTACCTCCGAGCTACACCCCCAGCCCTATTTTTTATTCTTTATTTTGAAACCGAGTCTCACTGAGTTGCAGAGTGCCTCACTAGGTAGCTGAGGCTGGCCTCGAGCCTGGATCCTCCGGTCTCAGCCTCCCGAATGCTGGGATTACAAGCGTGTGCCACCATGCCCGGCTTGCCACCCACAATTTAAACGGAGACTTCGTCACCCTAAGCCTCTGCGACTCTGTCCCTTCCACTCTTGGCCGATCACATTCCTGACAGGAGTTGCAAACTCTGCCCCATAGACTGAATTCAGCCCACTTTCTGTGCTTCTATAGTTCATGAGCTGGAGACAGTTTTCACGTTTTCTAATTGGCTGCATTTTCAGTGGCCTTTTGATGTAATATTCTAGATATCTGCTTGTGACTCACAAAGCCTAAAGTATTTACTACCTGGCCTTTTAAAGGAAGTCTGCTGGCTCCGGGGCTGGCCTGTGGCCACCCGGCCACACTGTCCTTATATTCCTAGTAGCCAGGAATAGAACGCCAATACCGCCAATGGTTGCAAAGTTCCAATTCCAGTTCCCGGTGTGCTGCTGCCCTCAGGTGGCCATTGCTGGAATTGCAGGCACATACCCCAGAGAGGGTCTTAAGTCTATAAGGTTTGCTTGAGTGTCAAGCCCTCGTATTTTGACACTGAATTTTGGGGGCCTTAGATTCCTCTCTAAATAGGAGCAGGTGTAAGGATAAAACAAAATCGGAGCTGATAAACATGCTCCATGACCTCCAGGGTGTGCACCCAGAGACAGGCAGCTGCACCCCAGGCCCGCCTGAGCACAGACCACCCCGTCCCTGCGCTCCTACCTGACAAGCTGAAGTTGGACTGGTGGAGGTTCCTGATGGGTGGCGGCTGGTGTTTGGAAGGTGAAGATTTGGCAGAAGGAGCTGGAGTTGCATATTTGGGTGTGGCTGGCACCTCGTACACAGGACCGTCGTACATGCCCCTGGAAACCCCTTGCAATCCAAAAACCTAGACAGAGGAGGAGGGTGGTGATCCCCAGTGTGCGGGCACACGCGTGCCTTCCACCCACCTTGTGAGCGAGAAGAATCCGAGGGCCCAGACACACACACACACACACACACACACACACACACACACTCCATACTCACATGCACCCCATGTACTACACACATGCAAACACGTGCCACACATGTGCACACACATGAGACATGTACCCACATATGGATAGCACAGAAATATATTCAGATTTATACACACATGCACACTCACATGCACACACAGAGCTTCATGCAGGAGGACCCAGATCCCTTTCCAAGAAGAAACCCCTCTCCCTGACACTAGCCTGGCGCCCATCTTGATCCACGTCCTAGCAGAAGTCCACAGGGAGACAGGATTTGGGGGCAGCTAGTTGGTTTGGGAGATGATTCCAGAAAGGAAGCAGGAGTGGGGAGGTGGGACGGGGGCATAGGAGTGAGCCAGGCCTTCAGCCTTCACAGGGGACACTGTGGGGCAGCCCGGCACCGTCCCATGGAAGAGCAGGGGGACGGCTCTGACCCGCCCCATTGCCCGGAATCCTGGAGGCAGAAAGCAGAAAGCCACGAGATTCCAGAGGGACGCTCTCAGCCTGCGGGAGCAGCTGCCACAGCCAGGGGGCGTCAGAGGTGACCCGGGGAGCCACGCAGCTACCCAGCCTCAGGAGGGCAGCGGGCGTCCAGAGGCCCGTACAGCTCCACCAGGGGCCGGGGACGGAGGTGACAGTCTCGACCCCAGCACCCTCGGCAGACAGTGGCCGGGTCCCTGTCCTGACCCAGCCTCCTCCAGACCCGCCCGCCGCTGCTCCACGTCCACCCTCTCCCATCTGACACGTGGCACCGGTGCCTCTGGGGGTCTGACCTGGCGCCACCCGCAGAGACGTGGGAAGGGCCCTGGGGGACAAAGGGGAGACATCCGATGGTTCTGTCTAAACCTGCGCAAGTGACATCATCGAGGAAACACACACATGCGCTCACACACACGCCCAGCACACATACACGTGCTCTCACATGCACACACATGCACACACACGCACACACACACACATGCATGACAACACACACACAATGCACGTACACATGTACACACACGCCCAACACTCATACACACATGCACACCCAACACAGGTACACACATACACGCATGCCCAACAAACTTACACACACATATACACATGCATGACCAACACACACACATGCACACCCAATGCACACACACATGTACACACACGCCCAACACACGCACACACATGCACATCCAATGCACGTACACACATACACACATGCCCAACAAACCTACACACACATACATTCACACACATATACACACGCATGACCAACACACACACACCGCACACCCAATGCACGCACACATGTACACACATGCCCAACACTCGTACACACATGCACACCCAACACAGGTACACACATACACACATGCCCAACAAACCTACACACACATATACACATGCATGACCAACACACACACACATGCACACCCAATGCATGCACACATGTACACATGCCCGACACACGCACACACATGCACACCCAACACAGGTACACACATACACACATGCCCAACAAACCTACACACATATGTGCTCACACACATATACACATGCATGACCAACACACACACACATGCACACCCAATGCACACACACATGTACACACATGCCCAACACACACACATGCATACCCAATGCACATACACATGCACACACATGCAAACCCAATGCTTGTATACATGTACACACATGCCCAACACACACACACGCATACCCAATGCACGTACACATGTACACGTGCACACACATGCACACCCAATGCTTGTACACATGTACACACATGCCCAACACACACACACATGCATACCCAATGCACGTACACATGTACACGCATGCCCAACAAACCACACACACACATGCGCTCACACACATATACACATGCATGACCAACACATGCACACACATGCACACCCAATGCATGCACACATGTACACATGCCCGACACATGCACACACATGCACACCCAACACAGGTACACACATACACACATGCCCAACAAACTTACACACACATGCGCTTACACACATATACACACGCATGACCAACACACGTACATACATGCACACCCAATGCACGCACACATGTACACACATGCCCAACACACGTACACACATGCACACCCAATGCACGCACACATGTACACATGCCCAACACACGCACACACATGCACACCCAATGCATGCACACATGTACACACATGCCCAACACTCGTACACACATGCACACCCAACACAGGTACACACATACACATATACCCAACAAACCTCACACATGCGCTCACACACATATACACATGCATGACCAACACACGCACACATGTACACCCAATGCATGCACACATGTACACACATGCCCAATACACACACATGCACACCCAATGCATGCACACATGTACACATGCCTGACACACACACACACATGCACACCCAACACAGGTACACACATACACGCATGCCCAACAAACCTACACACATATGCGCTCACACACATATACACATGCATGACCAACACACGCACACACACGCACACCCAATGCATGCACACATACACACATGCCCAACAAACCTACACACACATGCACTCACATATACACATGCATGACCAACACACACACACATGCACACCCAATGCACGCACACGCCCAACACACGCACACACATGCACACCCAATGCATGCACACATGTACACATGCCCGACACACGCACACACATGCACACCCATGTACATACACACATGCATGACCAACACACGCACACACATGCACACCCAATGCACGTACACATGTACACACATGCCCAACACACGCACACCCAGGCACATACACTCATACATGAACAACACACACATGCACACCCAATGCACATACACATGTACACACATGCCCAACACATGCACACACATGCACACATGCCCAACAAACCTACACACACATGCGCTCACACACATATACACATGCATGACCAACACACGCACACACATGCACACCCAATGCATGCACACGTACACACATGCCAACACACGCACACCCAATGCATGCACACATGTACACATGCCCGACACACGCACACACATGCACACCCACGTACATACACACATGCATGACCAACACACGCACACACATGCACACCCAATGCACTTACACATGTACACACATGCCCAACACATGCACACACATGCACTCACATGTACACATGCAGGACCAAACACATGCACACACATACATGTGCTCACACATGTACATCCAACACACATACACACTCCACGCATGTACATACACATGTTCACACACACTACATACACATGCACATGCTCACATACGTACACACATGCACACACCTAATACACTATGCAGCATGCACACATATAACCATGCCTGCACACACACACACATATACATACCTATACACCCAATACACATGCGCGCGAGCACACACACACACACACACACACACACAGCATGGTCTTCCCGGCACACAGCAGCAGCCAGCCTGTGAGAGGCAGAGCCCACTGGACAGACAAAGGCGGGCACATCGGCTATGACGTGTCCCCGTGCCCGGGACAGGCGCTGGTTCCCAGGGAGAGTGTGGCTCTGACCCCACACGGCCTGCCCACACGGGCTCACCTTGCTCCTGATTTTGACGCGCTGGTAGAGGTGCTCCGGGAAGGGCTTCCTGGGGAGGAAGCGGCCCACGCCCTTGTTGACGTTGATGTTGCCGTCCTCGAACACGATCTTCCCCTGGCTGATGACCACGAGCGGCGAGCCGTGGCACTCCAAGCCCTCAAAGATGTTGTACTCCACGGCCTGCGTGTCCAGGAAGCACGGGGTTACCTGACTGCCACCCCCATGGCTGTCCTCTGCGAGAATCTGTCATCCACAGCAGCGACTTTGCCTAACACACCTTAAGTTTTTGATTTTTCTTTTCTAAACTACCATGTTTAGGGCTGGGTAATATTCCATCACACGTTCTGTAACGTGCATAACCAATACCTCATCGCTGGACACTTAGGTGTCGCTGGTGGTTTTATACCATCAAATCGACACCCCCGGGGCACCGTGAGTGAGGACGGAGTCCCCCAGGAATAAGCAGTGTGATCGTGGACATTTCTATGTCACTTCTGTAAATTCACTTTAGGATTGCTTTCTAAAATCAAGTTCCTGGGTCAAAGGGTCTGGGCTTCCTGAAAACACCAGTTATTGCCAATTATTTCCCAAGGCGTCTGGCAGTTGGTGTAACTACAAGAGCAAGAGAGGAGCGAGGCATCTTGTGCTTTTGTTCCCATGGACTTGAAAAACAAGAGAACATTTCCTTTCAAATCTTTCTCCCTCTCATCTCTCCTACAGGTTAACGCTTGATGCCCTTTGCTGAGTACCACTCTGAGCCAGCTGCAGAGAAATCAAGAGCACGTAAGAAGCCGGGCGTGGTGGTACACGCTTGTAATCCCAGCACTCGGGAGGCTGAGACCGGAGGATCCGGGTTCGCGGCCAGCCTCAGCTACCTAGTGAGGCCCTCCGCAACTTAGTGAGACTCGGTTTCAAAATAAAGAATCAAAAATAGGGCTGAGGGTATAGCTCGGAGGTAGAATGCCCCTGAGTTCAATTCCCAGTACCACAAAAAAAAAAAAAAAAAAAGAAAGAAAAAAAGATCACATAAAAAGTTAGGGAGTAAACAACACCAACTGAACCTACGGAAAGCAGAAGGAAGGAAGAGAGCATAAATAAAATGAAGACCAAAACTACCATAGAGTAGGGTAGGGGTGTTACAGCAGCAGATCATGGCAGCAGCTGACTCAAGTCCCTTCTCTGAATCTCTCCAACCAACGGAGAAACTTGAGTGACAGAACCACGGGAGGGGACTCGGGAAATTCGTACATTGTCCTCAACTAAAATGATGGCCAAGGGAGAACGTTCATCCAAACCAGGGGCCCGCAGACAGGCCAGGCCAGGACTTACCGACTTGTGACTCTTGGCCGTGATGGTCTTCACCTTGTCGGGGTCCCAGATGACCACGTCGGCGTCCGAGCCCACGGCGATCCGCCCCTTCCTCGGGTACAGGTTGAAGATCTTGGCTGCATTGGTGCTGGTGACAGCCACAAACTGGTTCTCGTCCATTTTGCCCGTAGCCTAAAGGGTAGACCCACGGATGGAGACAGTACCCCGTGAGGAGCGGTGAAAAGGGGAGACAGCGCAGATCTGAGCCTGCTGTGGGGTCCTCACACCCCGTCTGCTCTGCTGTCCTCTCCCCTGGCTGAAAACGTGCCCCCCAAGGTCACGGGGCCCGGCGTCATCGCAGCGGAACTTGATGAACTACTGAGGTCTGCTGCATCTACGTGAGGGCTCCACACAGCTTGCCACGGCCGCCGACTCGAGTTTCATGGAAGATGAAAACTCGGGCTCTGGCCAGTGAGCAGAGAGAGCCGGGGCTCAGCGCCCGACTCCCCAACTCCCCAAACACGCAGTACACGGAGCTTACGAGCCATCTTTCCACCAACGAAAATGCGGTTCAAAACACTCCTTAGGGTGTCAAGGACAGGTTGTCACTTGTGAATGAAAGATGCTACGGGACCAGCGCCACTGTCTCCTGAGACTCATGACCTCCCCTCCGTGCCCTCCTGCGCCCTCTGCCTCCCTTTCCTCCAGGGAGAGAAAGACTTCTTTCTTTTTTCTTTTTTTTTTTTTTTGTGGTACTGGGGATGGAAGCCAGAGGCATTCTACCTCCAAGCTACACCCCCAGCCCTATTTTTCATTCTTTATTTTTGAAACAGGGCCTAAGGTGCAGAGGGCCTAAGTAGCTGAGGCTGGCCACGAACCCGGATCCTCCAGTCTCAGCCTCCCAAGTACTGGGATTACAAGCATGTGCCACCACACCCAGATAGAAAGAAACACTTCTGAGTGTATGTGTGGTCCTGGGGATGAACCCAAGGCTGTTTTACCACTGAGCTACAATTCCAGCCTTTTTTCCTTTTTATTTGGAAACAGGGTCTTGCTAAGTTGCTGAGGCTGTCCTCGAACCTGTGGCCCTTGTGTCTCAGCCTCCCAAGTATGGGAATTACAAGCATGTACCACCACACCTGGTTAGAAAGGAAGATTTAAGGGCCTGGAGTGTACAGCACACTGGCTTTGACGGGCCAGGCAGGGCGCTTCTAGAATATTCCTGGGGGCGGGGCCTTACCACTGCCTTGTCCCAGACGACGGTCATCCTTTCCTCTATGCCGTTGACACCCTCGGGGATCAGGGTGAAGTTGTCCTTGCCCACCGCCTTCTGGGCAGTGCTGTAGGGACAGTGGGCACTGCCCGTGACCTGCAGGTCCCCGCTGGTAAGGACAAAACAGGGTGGGTTGAGACCGAGTTCACCTTGGAGGGCAGTGACCAGGTGGAGGTCGTGGAACTAGAAAAACCAGGCTTGGGGAGGAGGACCCCGAAAGACGCATCTGAGGTTCAGCACTGTATCGCAATTTTCTTTTATTTTGCAGCACTGGGGATTGAACTCAGGGGCATTCTACCTCCGAGCTACACCCCCCAGTCTTGTTTTTTTATTCTTTATTTTGAAACCGGGTCTCACTAAGTTGTGGAGGGCCTCACTAGGTAGCTGAGGTTGGCTGCGAACTCAGATCCTCTGATCTCAGCCTCCCAAGTACTAGGATTACAAGCGTGCGCCACCATGCCCGGCTTAATTGTATCACAATTTAAGAAAAATAAAAAAAATAGGATGGCCAATAAACGAAGGAACAAGTGAACAGATATCTAAGTCAGTAAGACCAAAGCCCCCGCCAGCACCCCGTTCACACCCCCGGCCTCGTGTTCTGGGTCACAAGCAGAGTGGCAGGTGCTGCCGTTTATCTAAGGTGCTTTTGGAAGCTAAGGTGCTGGTGCTTTTGTGCCAGGCTTACAGGACAAAAGACTGTTTGTCAGCGCCAGCCAAGCGGCAGGAGTTCACTGGCTTTGCCTTCTAGTCCCTCAGCTTTGAAAGCAAATATCCTTGTGAGGTTTAGGGAGCCCTGGCTGGACATTGGGGTCACGGCACGGTGAGCGGGCTCTTATTTTGTGATCCGAAGTGCAGGTAGAGGCCGTCTCCGCTTCAGGTGCGGTTTCTCCCACTGAGAAACCCCGTCCCAACCTTGCAAACTCCTGCTCGCCCGGCCCTCGTTCACCTCCTCCAGGAAGCCCTGGGCAGTCCTGAGCACGCACCCCGTCTCCAGGGCAGCCTGCAATCACCACGCTGCCTCAATGTGTGTCCTGCCGTTTCAGAGTCCGTCTCCCTCACTCTGGCCAACGGGAGGAAAGGGACTGAGGTGGCTGTGGTCCTACTATGAGCAGATACCATAGCAGGTGCCCTGCATGCGACACTGGCTGCTTCTTGGACTCCCAAGTTTCAGGTCTTTTCCCTACACTCTCAACCCTAGCGCTGGAGCCGCAGGTACTGTCTTCTCCCAACTTCACCAGTAGGTAAACTGAGGCAGACAGAGACTTTACAGGGGATCTAACAAGCCCAAGGTGACAGTAGCTGCGCCAGGGTCTCTTCCCCCCAGACCTGGGTGCCTGCCACCGTGCCGCAGCCTGGGACTGGGCAGGTGGACAAGCCGTTGCTGGATGGACGGGTCATTCATGTCATGAATGGTTAGTAATGGGCAGTCACTGAATGAACGAGGCACTCAGGTCCCAGGAGGCCTCTGTGAGGACCACGGAGCACAGAGCCCCAGGCCCCCTCCCTCTGCAGCAGCGTCCACTCCCTAGCCCGGCGGCGCCCCGGCTCTCACCAGGCCAGCAGGGAGGTCAAGTAGTCCGGCGTGGTGGGGTCGGGGCTCAGGGGCGGGGAGGTCACGAATGCAGCCGCCTTGGCCCAGTTCTTGCTCCAGTAGTGGGTGCCGTCCGTGCCCAGACTCGCAGCAATGGGCTCGCCGAACACGAGGGGCCCTGGGGAGCAGAGACACAGCCAGCGTGGGTACAGCAAAGGGGGTCCGTGAGACGAGGGCGCACGGGGCATGGGGGGGCTGGAGCCAGAGAGCCAGCCAGGCTTCCCACGGGCCGCACCGCCCACCCACGCGCCTGCGGCTGTGACCTGCTGAGCCAGAGGGCAACCTGTGTTATTTATTTATTATTTATTTAATTTATTTATTTGCGGTACTGGGGATTGAACCCAGGGACATTCTACCTCCGAGATACACCCCCAGCCCTATTTTATTCTTTTATTTTGAAACAGGGTCTAAGTTGTGGAGGGCCTCACTATGTTGCTGAGGTTGGCCACAAACCTGCAATCCTCCTGTCTCAGCCTCCCATGTACTGGGATTACAAGTGTGCGCCACTATGCCCGGCTAAATAGATGCATTATTAAAATTCACTTATTTGTGGTACTGGGGATTGAACCCAGGGGCATTCGACCTCAGAGCTATGCCACCAGCCCTTTTTATTTCTTGTTTTGAAAGAGGGTCTTACTAGGTTCCTGAGATTCTTGCTATGTTGCTGAGGCTGTCCTCGAACTTGCGATCCTCCTGTCTCAGCCTCCCAAGTACTGGGCTTACAGGCCTGTGCCACCACACTAGCTTAAAATTCATTTTAAGTGGCGACAGTTACACTTCCCACTTAGGGTTCCCACGAGCATGGTGTACAGAGTGCAGCCCATGCCCCATAAGTGGCTGTCATGGTGTTGTCACTGGTTTCTTCTCGGCCACCTCTGTTGAGCCAAAATGTGCGTCACTCAAGGAGAGACCCGGGCTGACCCTGTCCGGGCTGTCAATGTCCTGGGCCACTAGAAGCCGAGGAGTCCAGCCTTCATCATGTGATGAGCAGCCCCGCCCTCCTCTCCTTCTGCGTCCGTCTGTCTGTCCTTTGTGCTGCACCTGGAGGAAAGTGGCTCTGGACCCCGACTACGATTCAAAGGTGGTCTGTCCCCCTGAAACTCGCTGAGGCCGGCTCCCCACCTTAACGGTGCTGGCTGGAGGCCTCACTTTGACACCTGCGCAGTGTCTGGGGGTCACCAGGCAACTCCTCTCATGCCTAGGTCAAAGCTTCTCTTGAGAGTGGGGTTCTCCAGAGGCTGGATCAGGTCTCGTGGGACGGAGCTGGTTACCCCGAGAGTGGGCTTGGCGCCCTCGGCTTGCCCCCAGCTTCCTGTCTGCCACAGGAAGCTCTGGCTCAATACCATTGTGGTATCCTCCTCCAGGTCACGACACAGCCAAAGGGCTCTTCACCAGAAGGTGAAAGGTGGGGCTATCCAATTTGGACTTTCAGCCTTCAGCACTGAGCTATTTAAACCTTTTTTTTTAAATAAAATACCCAGCCTCAGGTATTCTGTTACAGCAACAGAAAATGAGCTAAGACAGCATCCTTCTTCATGATAGGCCTGGTACTGGCTGGGCCCTATAGACCTCACTGTCAGAGGCCTGAGGGTCACACCTGGACTCTCTGGGTCACCTGCTGAGAGGCCCCGAGCCCAGGGAGGACCCATCCAGCCAGCCCCCAGCTGCGTGAGCTACAGCCATTACCCCATTAGTCCTCTGTTCAGCTGGCAGGAGGGCACCTCGAGCCCCAGAGGAAGGAGGAGGATGCCACTTTGGGAAGCAAACAGTGACCTGGCGCCGAGAAGGACTCACGCTGTCAACTTCTCAGTACTTGGGACGAGCCGAGGCCGCTGCCCTGGCTTCACACCCCCGAGCTTGCGGATCCATCTCAGACAGGAGGCCATGGAGCGTCAAGGAGATGGAGGTGTTGGCAGGTGGCACCCTGGGCCAGCACTGCCCACGTCCAGGACGTGCCGTGCTCAGACCCGGCTCTGGGGACACGACTTCCTCCTTCCCAACCTGCCGCTGACTGGATTCCTGCACGGCCCGCAGGGAGCCCTGGGCGCAGGCGTCAACCGTGAGGCCTGGAGGCCAGGAGGGCAGCCCAGGGGAAGAGCTCAGACGTGTACCGGGGAGAGCGTGGGCAGAGGCCACCGCCAGCGTGCCGTAGGCGCCAGGGAGAGGGCTTGGAAGCAGCGGAGGCTCACAGGGTCCCTCCCACCAGGTGGGGCCACCGCCCCAGCACGGAGCAGGAAGCCCAGGCTCAGGTCACGCAGGTGACACACGGTGGACCCAGAATCCAACCAGAAACGGACTCCATCCCAGCCCCGCCGGCCTCCTCTCCAAAGTGGCCGCGAGGCCTCAGGCAGCTGCTCCTGGCCGGGCTCTGCCCCGAAGTAGGCTGAGCCCACTGGACACCCTCCCTCGGCACCTGGCCGCCCCCCGGAACCCCGGGCTCTGCGTACCCTTCTTCCTGGCCAGCGCGATGATGTCCGCCGCGCTCTTGCTCATGACCTTGGTGATGTAGATGGGGCAGTTGATGCGGCCCGCAATGGTGATGGCTCGGAACACGGCCTCGGCCTCCAGCTGGGGACACGGCGAAAATGAGGGTCACGGGAAGGGGTGGACAGCCACCACCCACCCCGAACTGCCAGGGTTCTCTTTGAATCAGTGTCCTGTGTCCTGTGACTTTCCCTAATTACATGTGCTTAGAAGGGAGCCGGGCATGGTGGCGCGAACGCTTGTAATCCCAGTACTTGGGAGGCTGAGACAGGAGGATCAGGGTTCGAGGCCAGCCTCAGCTATTTAGTGAGGCCCTCTACAACTTAATGAGACTCTGTTTCAAAATTAAAAAATTAAAAAATAGGGGCTGGGAGTTAGCTCAGAGGTAGAGTGCCCCTGGGTTCAATCCCCAGTACCAGAAAAAAAAAAAAAATGTGCTCAAAAGGGAATTCTACCATTATCAGAGGAGGAAAATATATAGATTTTTTAAAAGAAAGGGGAAAAGGCAGAAGTCAAAGTAAGTTTGGTTGAGGACTGGGAGACAGGATTATATTAGTGGGTTTGTTTGGAAGTAATCTGCAGTCCCGGGGGAGGGACCGGGCAGACCACTGTATAAAGCGGGCTACGGTGTGCAGGTGCCCGTGTCAGCACCTGCTCGTGCCCGACAAGTGTCTTTTTGCTCATTCACTGAATAAACCCACGAAGCCACTTGCTGTTCTGTTTAATCTCCACACGCTAGAAGATCTGCGTATGGAGGACTGGTTAAAAAAAGGTCCACCTATGTTTTGTACTGGGGATTGAACCTAAGGAGTGTTCTCCAACTCTGGGCTATACCCCAGCCCTATTTTGCTTTTTATTTTGGGTGACGTTCTTGCTCAATTTGCTGAGGCTGGACTCAAACCTGTGACCCTCCTGTCTCAGCCTCCCAAGTACTGGGATTACAGATGTGCACCACCTCGTCCAGCTTATTTCTTCTTTTTAACTGACACTCTGGCGTGGCCCCAAGCATGGCCCGCTATGGGGTCCCCACCCCGCTCTCCATGGCGAAGTCACTGGTCACGTGCCCTAAAGTGACACCAACATCCGAGCGCTATAGGAGCTTGAGCACCGCTTCCCACTCCCCCCCCCCCCGAGCTCTCCAGGGCCAGGGACAAACAGCTCATGGCCTCACCCTGCCCCAGGTCCCCAATGTCCCACACAGGGCCAGGCCCAGGGTGGAGGTCCTTCCTGATTTGACAACATCAGGAAACACCCTCAACTCCAGGGAGGGCTTCTAGGGCGCCCACCCTGTTCCATGCTGGATCTGCTTGGTTCTTTCTGCCCCTTCTCTACACATGTGTGTGCAAACACACACACATACACACACACACACACACACACACACACACACACACAGGTTACTCATTGGTTTTCAATTTGGAACTGCAGCGGGCTGGTCATTTCCTGGGCGCTGGGCTTGCGGCCTGTGGCTCTACCTTCTCACACCCAACACACAGAAGCCTGGGCACAGATTCTCACCCAGCCTGGACACAGAGTATGATCACCAGGGCCCTGGGGGATGCTCCTGGCCTCTCTGATTGGCTCGTGGGGAGGAGGGGAGGGGACAGGAGGAGCTGGGGTGCGTGCGGCTGGGCTGTTCCACCTGGAAGGGCTTCGGGGTGAGCACTCTGTGACGTCAGAATGGCGCCCGCCGAGCCCTTACCTCCTCCGGCCTGCTCAGAGCGTGGCCCTCGGGCCCAGTGATGCCCATCTCCAAGATCCGCTTTTGTTCCTACAAGACAGTAACAGAGAAGTCGGCAGTCACAGAGGGCCACAGCGGGGAGAATCGCTCCTGCAACCTCCTGCTCAGAGCAAGGGCAGCCGGGGGGGGGGGGGGGGGGGGGGGGGGGGGGGGGGGGGGGGGGGGGGGGGGGGGGCTGCAGGGGTCCAATGGCGGCGGTGGCGGCGGCAGGCTGGGGGACCAGGCCTTCCTCCAGCTTCACCTGCCCTCCCTCCTTTTTTGTGGCTTTGGGTGTTCGCATCCACAGCTGCTTTTATTTCAATTTCGCAGGACCAAGGAGAGGAAGCAAGGTGCTGTGGTTTGGACATGGTTTGTCCCACCCAAACTCATGGGGCGGCGGCTCGGCCCCCGATTTAACAGTGTTGGGAGTGTGAGGCGAGGAAGTCATAAGACACAGCGATGCTCTCCTGGTGGGAGCGTCTCCACGTTCTCGGGTTCACTCTGGCCACAGTGGCTTGTTCTGCAGCAGGCCCGGCCCTCTCCTAGGGCTCCCGCTCACCTGCTTCCCTCGCCCAGAGCTGAGCAGATGCGGGCGCCACGTGCTCAGAACTCCAGATTTATGAGCCAAAAAATAAACTTCCCTTTTTTATACCCAGCAACAGAACACGGACTACGAGAGGAAATCAGTATCAAGGATGATGACGGCTGCAGTCACACCTGGGGACGTAGAAGTAGCTTTGGAAGTGGTGACGGGCAGAGACAGAAGGAGAGTCGCAGGGTCATGCGGTCACGCAGGAGAACGTCAGCACAGCAGGACTCGGGAGCAAGAAGGCAGGGGAAGCCTGGGACGTGACTTAGAGGCAGACTAAGGGCTCACGCCTAGGTGCTGGGAGAGAGGGGGCAGTGAAGGCCCCTCTTATGAGGTCCCAGAGAGGAACTTGGGGTGTCACATCGGCTACTGGGGTGAGGGCCACCCTTGTCAGGAAGTAGCCAAGATCTCAGATGTGCTGGGCCCAGGCCCTAGGATGGTTATGGAAGGTGGGACTCAAGGGCGATGGGTTAGAAGTTCTGACTGAAGGAATCTTTAAGCAAAAATATAGAAAGAGCTGAGCTGTAAGTCAGGTGTGGTGGCGCAGGCTTGTAATCCCAGAACTTGAGAGGCTGAGACCAGAGGATCCGGGTTCACAGACAGCTTCAGTTGCTCAGTGAGGCCCTCCACAACTTAGTGAGACTCTGTTTCAAATTAAGAATAAAAAATAGAATGTAGCTCGGAGGTAGAATGCCCCTGGCTTCAATCCCCAGTACCACAAAAAAAAAAAAAAAAAAAAAAAAAAAAAAAAAAGAAAGAAAGAACGGTGGTGTGTTTACTCTTAACTACTAGGCTAAGATTAAGAAGAAACTATTTGAAGACAGAATGTATCATCAAAAAGGAGGAGAACATAAAAATTGGGGAAAGCCACAGCCAGGTCAAGTAAAGAACAAAAGAGTATGTTGGACTGGTGTGAAGGTGTATACCTGTGATTCCAGTACTTGGGAGGCAGACACGAGAGGATGGCAGGCTTGAGGCCAGCCTCAGCAACATAGCAAGACTTTCAGCAACCTTAGTGAGACCCTGCTTTAAAATTTTTTAAAAAAAGCTGCTGCTGTGTAGCTCAGAGATAGAACACCCTGGGTTCAAAACTGAGTACCCTGGGGGGTGGGGGGGTAATGTTTGGCAAAGAATGTTGAGTGAGGCCAAATGGTGGTCATACAGAGATTAGCACAGGTAAGAGGGAGCCAGGTGTGCTTTCGTGCCCTAAAGGTATTTCAGAGATCATCTAGGCTGCCCCTCCTGTCACAAGCTCAGAATGCCCGGGAGAGAGGCTGAAGGCTGGTGCCCAGGGCTGCCTCCGCCCTCCGCCCACTGCGCCCTGCCCAGGCTCCTGCAGGCCGAGGTGTGTCTCCAGCTGCTGCTGCAGAGGGTGCACGCGGCAAAGACCCAGAGGTGTCTCCCGTTCCGCAGGTGTGCAGAGGGCAAGGGCTGTGGGGTTGTAGCGGCTTCCTTAAGACTTCAGACACGTTGGCGCACACTTGTCATCTCAGTGCTAGGGAGGCTGAGACAGGAGGATCGCAGGTTCACAGCCAGCCTCAGCTACTTATGAGGCCCTCTGCAACTTAGTGAGACCCTGTTTCAAAATAAAGAATAAAAAATAGGGCTGGGGGTGGAGCTTAGAGGTAGAATGCCTTTGGGTTCTATCCCCAGTACTGAAAAAAAAGAAAAAATCACAGAATTCTTTGAACAGCTCGCAGGCCCAGACAGAAACCTGTCACAGGGCCCGGGGGGGCAGGGACCCCCAACTGCGGGACCCCAGACCCAAGGGCAGAGAGGGACACTGGCCTAGGAAAGCTGGGGACACCTGACTCGGAGCCCAGCAAAGCTGGAGGCGCGCTGCCTAAGGCCACGGCACCCCACATCTGCCTGGGTTGAGTGGAGGCTGCATTCCTTCCGGCGTGGGTGTACCTCGGGCCGCCCCTCCTTTCTCCTGGAGTCGAGAGGAGACTGGAGTCGGATTGTGCCCTGGGCCTGCTCCACCCTTGTGTCTGGGCAGCGGATATCGTGTTTTTATTTCACAGGTTTGCAGCTGCAAGGAGTCTGTCCTGAGTCTCCGAGGACCTGAGCTTTGGAATCTTGAATTGAGGCTGAAACAAATGACAACGCTGGGGCTATTTAAGGACGGATGATTGTATTTTGTAGGTGAGAAGGATGTGAGTTTGGAGGAGCCCGGGGGCAGAATGGCAAGGTTAAAATGCCATTAGTTCCTCCTAAATTCATGCTAAGGATGGACGCCAACACACTGAATAGTTACTCAGTGGGACCAACCTTTCCTCGGAGAGTGAGTTCTAAGTCCTCACGCCCTGGGGACTGGATCTGTTACTGTAAGAGCAGGCTTTTAGAAAACAAGCCAGCTGCACCCCTCAGGCTCTGTCTAGGGCACCTGCTCCCTCTTCCAAGTTCTCTGCCACTCCCAAAGGGCATGTGGCCCTACTCAGAGTTGGGCGGAAGTTGACCACATGCTCTTGGACCTTCAGAACTGTGAGTCCCCCACAAACCTCTTTTCTTTATAAATTATCCAGCCTCAGGTATTTTGTTATAGTGACAGGAAATCAACTGAGACATGCGTTTATAAGAAATGAGCTTCAAGGACCACTGATCACCCTTCCAATCTCTGAGTCTTCCTGTAGGCTATCTTTGGGGGAAAAGTATGGTATGACATAAACAATGAAATCAAAGAGTCCCAAGTGGTGGTCCAGCTCCAGAGTCGACCATCTCTGTGACTTTGGGCACAGCGAGCACGCTCTCTGAGCCGCAGATTTCTTTTCTGCACACTGGGGATGGCAGTACTAGTATCAGAGGGTTACAGCCATCAGTAATTGAGACGGCCTTGTAAAGCCTTATCATAATACCCAGAGCGTGGGAAGTAAGGGTGGTGAGTGAAGCCTGCCTCGTTATCTCTGCCACCATCTCCCCTCCCTGGCATCTGTCTTTCTGGCAAGAAACTGCTACCTCAAATTTATCCTCTAACCTTGAAACAGCTCCCCAAGCCGATGGCCCAGATTCAAATCCAATTGTTCCAAGGTTTCCTTGCCCCAGGAATACTACAGCTTCTCCAAACACTAAATTCTTTTTTTTTTTTTAATACTGCCCCCCCCCAGCTGTGCTGCTGCTAATTTTAACTTCCAGTTTCTGTGTGGTCATTCTCAGACACAGCCTGACCACACACTCTGAGCCTGTCAACCAAGAAAACAAGTCAGGATTTCAACTGTGCATCTGTGGTTGTTAGGCTTATGTTCGTTACAATAACAGAAGGTGGAAACTGTCTCAAGGTCTAACAGCTGGGACAGATTTAAGTCAACTGTACAATCCTTTCAGTCACTGAAGACGGTGTTCACAAAGCATTTTTGAAAACTGTTTAGGAAACAATTTCACGAGATGGAGAAGACTGCATGTTAAATGGTTTAAATGTCAGTTACTATTTATGTAGAAAGGAAGGAAAGGAGGGAAGGAAAGAAGGGGAGGATGGAGGGAGGGAAGGAAAACCATGACATAACAGGAGGACACAGAAACAAGTTGAGGAATCTCATTTTCCTGGGCCGAGCGTGTGCGCTATTTTTGTTTTCTTCTGAAAGCCTGCAAAAGTGACAGAAAAGATACACAGGAAACACACACCACACAATGCAGAGAGAAGACGGCGAGTCTTAGGGACTGGAAAGCAGATGTACAGAAGGTAATAGATGCGCTGGGCCCAGCAGCAAGGAAAGCCGCGGAGCCCCTGACTTAAACTTCAGCGCCCAGGGCGCCAGGCTGGGCTTCTTGTACAGCGTGGGCGGGAGTGTAAATCGGTACACTTTGCAAACTACTAACCCAGAATATATGCATACCCTGGATGTGTTCATATTCTGTGACCCAACAAACTCACTGCTAGGACTGTATTAACTGAAATGTGAATAAGAATGTTCACAGAAGTTACATACCTAACAGTCTCAAATTTGAAACTATCCCAATATTCAACAACTTGAAAATCAAATGTGATATATTCATGAGAAAGAAAGGAAGGAAGGAAGGAAGGAAGGAAGGAAGGAAGGAAGGAAGGAAGGAAGGAAGGAAGACCTCTTGCAGCCCATAACAAACCTAGTATTGAGCAAAGGAAGCCAGACTTGAGGCAGGCGTGGCGGTGCACGCCTGTGATCCTAGATTTTGAGAGGCTGAGACAGGAGGATCTCAGGCTTGAGGCCAGCCTCAGCAACTCAGGCAAAACCCTCAGCAACTAAGTGAGACCCAATTTCAACGTCCCCTCAGCACCAATGTCCCCACTGTACAAGCGAGAAGACTGAATTCCCTGAAGCAGCATGGCCAGCCCGTGGCCGCCCTACCGAACGTGCAGGTGTGACCCTCACCTGGGTGTCTGAGATGACACCCGCTCTCGGCTCAGTCTTTCACTGCCGGGTCACCTCTAGCCAAGGCCGCCATGCCCTTCCCGGTCCCCTCTCCGAGAGGGGCAGTGGGCAGGGGTGGGGGAGGGGAACTCACCTGAGCTATCAAGTCGCCATTCTCTGCGTGCACCAAGATCAGAGCGCCCAGCCCCTTGAGAAAGGTGAAGGCCTCGTAGAGCTGAGGACAAACAAGGTTGTGAGAGAGCGCAGTCACACGGCTCCAGCCTCCCCGGGGCCTCCGAGGACGCACGCAGCACAGGGTCCCACGGCGGTGGGGTGTGCCGCTGACTGTCCCCGGCCCTGACACCTTCCAGACCCTCCCAAAGTGGGAGGCTGGGCTGGGGTGAAGCTGAGGGACGTCGTGCCAGGGTTACCGCCTCGGGCCCTCCCTCCGTGGGATCACCTGCAGATGCCGGCAGGGACAACTGGAGCTAGACAGTCTTTTTCCGCTTTGCTGAGATTGTGCGACTGGGCGGCCGCAGCCACCCACGTGCCACGGGAGACGTGCAAAAGCCGGAGCCCGAGCCATTTAGCAGGCTGCAGTGGGCGGGGAGCAAGCTCTTGAATGAATCCCACTCAGAGAAGACACATCGTGCCCCGCACAGAGCCGGCCAGGGCAGGCCCTGCCCACAGACCGAGGTCTCCCCACCGGGGAGCAGCAAAGCCACGGGGCTCCCACTCCGGGCGCTGGGACCTCAAATCTGTTCTCATGCCAGACAGACAGCACCAGCGACATTTTTGGAGGGAGATAGCAGGTGGGGGAGACTCCTGGAGCAGGAAGCACTTTTTTTTTTTTTTTTTTTTACAGTACCTGGGATTAAACCCAGGGGTGTTTTACCTCTGAGCTACACCCCTGGCCCTACTTTTTATTCTTTCTTTTTTTTTTTTTTGTGGTACTGGAGATTGAACCCAGGGACATTCTACTTCCAAGCTATACCCCCAGCCCTATTTTTTATTCTTTATTTTGAAACCGAGTCTCACTAAGTTGCGGAGTGCCTCACTAGGTAGCGGAGTGCCTCACTAGGTAGCTGAGGCTGGCCGCAAACCCAGATCCTCCGGTCTCAGCCTCCCGAATGCTGGGATTACAAGCGTAAGCCACCACGCCCGGCTTTTATTCTTTATTTCAAAACAGGATCTCACTATGTTGCAGAGGGCCTCACTAAGTAGCTGAGGCTGGCCACAAACCTACCATCCTCCTGTCTCAGCCTCCCAAGTACTGGGATTACAAGCGTGCGCCACCACGCCCGGCAAGAAGCACTTTTAAGGAACCAGGCTCAAAGGCCACTGGATTCTACCACGCCCATGCTTTGGTGGCACCAATGACAGCAGAAGCAGAAAAACCAAGAATCCATTGGTGGGTCACATGCTACTCTATCCGTGGACCTGAAGCCGTTTTCAGCTTTTAGAACACCCTTCGCTGATGGCATCAGAGGGGTCCGGGCATCCTGGGGGAGTTAGGGTCTACCATCCCAGGTGGTCCCTGGGCAAGGGGGCCAGGGGGTCTCGGAGCTTCCTCCATTGCCCATCCCCCTCCATGGCAACAGGGAGTAACAGCTTCCTGGACCTTGTGACCCAGCGTATGCCCGCACAGTCCTCGCCTTTTACTTGACCCTCTGACGACCTCTGCAAGGTGCTCCTATGAGCCTAAGGCCCAGAGAGGTTGGGCAAGCTCCCCCAGGCTGACCAGCAAGCAGCAGAAAGGGCCAGGGCTACAGGCAAGCAGGCCGGTCATGGAGGAGACGGGTCACTAATCCCTGTAGAACAGCTCGCAGCGCACCTTCCTTGGGTCCTGCACCCGCCGCGTGCACGGTGCGCACCGGCAGGATCAGCGGCTTTCCATCTTACAGACGAGAGAACCAAGACATGGCGTGGCTAACGCCTGCTGCGGGGGTGAGGGAGGCCAGGGCTCTCCACCCTGCCCGGTCCCTGTAGCGTCCCCAGCCTGGTGCCAGCCCCAGGGTCGACCATAAGCTTTCAGGAAGGATGTTTCCTGAGCCTGACACGCGGGCATCCTTGTCGGCAGTGTGCTCCAAGGATCCGTATTTCAGTGAGGTCTCTGATGATCCTAAGGCTGACCCCGTGCTGGGGGACCAAGAGGCCCGGCTCCCCTGCTCCAGCCCACAGAGTCAGAAAGGAAGGAGGCTGGCACGAGGCTTCGGGACCTGAGCCGAGCACCTAGCGCTCACAACCTCCCTCACCCTGGCGGAGCGGAGACCTACCTGGCTGTCGGTCATCTGGTAGAGGTCCTTGTAAGCCATGTAGACTTGGAAGGAATTGACCCCTGTTTTAGGGTAAAAAGGAGAAGAGAGACATATTTAAGAAAAAGAAGACGAGGCAGCGTGTGTTTTCTGTAAATCAATAATCACAGTGCACGGTGGTAACTCCCAGGAGGGAAAGGGGCCGTCAGGGTTCAGAGGGGACCTCTGACCTGAGGGGACAACAGGGACAGTCACACTTGAGCCAAATGTGGAGGCGAAAGAAGAAGAGGGGGAAGAGGAAGAGAGAGAAGAGAGGGAAGAGGAGTGCATGCCCAGAAGATTCTGTTGTTTACACTCAGGCCGAAGTCTCTATCAGATGAAGAAAAACGGATCCATCAACAACACGCAGGTTTCTTTACTGCAGAGCTTATTGCAGATGTTAAGGTGATGATTATTAAGAATACTCGGGCTGGGCATGGTGGCACAAGCCCGTAATCCCAGTACATGGGAGGCTGAGATAGGAGGATTCCAGGTTTGAGGCCAGCCTCAGCCGATTAGCAAGATTAACAGCAACTTAGCAAGACCCTGTTTCAAAATTAAAAAATAAAAAGGGCTGGGGGTGTAGCTCAGAGGTAGAATGCCCATGGGCTCAATCCCCAGTACCACACACACACACACACAGACGCACACACAAAAGAATACTCAAGCAGAAGATAAACAAGCATTTCCTAAACTTGGTGGATTCCAACAAACCCTTTTTCATAGGATATTTATTTTTCCACTCATCACATTTTTACTGAGTATTTCTATGTGAAAACGCCATTCTAGAAGCTAAAGGCACACCTGGGAACAAGGTAGGTATGCTCCTGTCTACATTCTACTGGGAATTGGCAGGCAGTAGATTAAAAAAAAAAAAAAAAGAAAAAAAGATTTGAAGTGGACATTGGCACTTAAGGAGACATTTAGCAGGATGGGACATTTTTTTTAACAATTCAGGAAGCTTTTGCAGCAACTTCCCTCGAGAGGCACTGTCTACCTCCCACCCCTAGAATCTGGGACGGTGTCCTCACGCGTCAACCCACAGAACGAAGCTGAAGTTACACAGCACGGGTCCAGGCATCAGCCTGAGGACTGGCCGCTGCTACCCTCAGTTCCCCAGAACCACGGGAAGGCGCCCACGTGGGTCTGCTGGAGGGAGATGGCGGGAGTGCAAGCCCGCTGCTCCAGCCAGCCCCGCGGAGATCCACGGCGTGACTAAGCCTGCTGCAGACAGAAGAACAGTCCGCTGAGCCCAACCGAGCGCCCGCCACCCCCAGAGCTGCAAGTAAGTAAACAATCGCTACTTTTCATTAAACAGTACGTGTCACGTACGTAAGATGTCCCATCCTAACCGTGTTTCGGCTGTCACGTGCGGTTCAGTGGCATTACATACATTCATTTATTCTTCTGCAGTTGTCAGCATCACCCATCTGCAGGACTCTTCATCTTGGAAAACTGAAGCTCTGCTTAAACTCTAGCTCCTCTTCCGTTCTTCCCCAAGCCCCTGAAAACTGCCACTCCCCTCTCTACATATGAACTTACTACTTTAGGTACTTCACAGACAAATGCAGAATCCCACAGTATCTTTTGGGACTGGCTTATTTAATTTAGTATGATGTCTTCCATGTGTATATTCACGTTGTAGCATTATCAGAATCTTCTCTTTCATGACTGAGTAATATTCCACTGTATACACAGTACTTTGCAAAGTTTGCTTATCCTGTCATCTGCCAATACACACGTGGGTTTCTTCTCCCTTGTGGCTCTTGTGAATGATGCTGCTATGAACATAGGTATACAAGTATTTATTTGAGCTTCTACCTTCAATTCTTTGGGGCATATATCCAGAAGCAGAACTGCTGGATAACATGGTAATTCTCTTTTATTTTGGGAACCCCCATACTGTTTTCCACGGTGACTACACTATTTCTCATTCCCACCAATGGTACACCAGTGATGTAATCTTAACATTTGATGACAGTGCCGGTCTTCGGGAGCTCTGGGCTGGCCAGGGGCAGGAGAACCAACAAGGAGGTAGACAAAACCGCTTTGTCTTAGAAACCCCATCATGGGGAGGTGCAGGGGTACCAGATGGGTGCCTAATCTGGAGGGGACATGGGAGAAGGCTTCTACGAGGAAGATACAGCTCAGTCGCAAACAGAAACATCACTAAGCAAAGTCGAGAAGGGTGTTTGACCAGCATCCATGGAGCTCTGTCAGTAAGAGACAGTCTAGGCCTATGGGAAACCCAGAGGGCAGGTCCTGGGGGGGAAGCCTTTGGAAGTCACGTGGGCAATGTGGAGATTGTCCTGGGGTACTGTGGAGTCACTGCCAGAGACATTGAGGTTGCTTGCTTTAAAAGAAAAAAAAAAAAAACACATCTGAAAGATACCAAGAAGCTGGGCATGGTGGCGCATGCCTGGAATCCCAGTATTTGGGAGGTTGAGACGGGGATTGCAGGTTCAAGGGTAGCCTTAGCAACTTAGTGAGAACCTGTTTCAAAATAGAAAAATATAATAGGACTGGTAGAACTAGACTGGCAGGTAGAATGTCCCTGGGTTCAATCCCCAGGACCAAGCGTGCACGCACATGAGTGTACACACACACACACATACACACACACAAAGAAAACACTTTGAACACTGGTTACACACTTAAAAAATCTGTCAGGCAATTCACAACAGCCAAGTTTTGGATCCAACCTCGCTGTCCATCAACAGATCAATGGATAAGTAAAGTGTTGTGTAGACAAACAATGGAGTTATACTCAGCTATAAAGAACAATTACAGCTGGGCATGATGGCGTACGCTTGTAATCCCAGCATTTGGGAGGCTGAGACTGGAGGATCCAGGTTTGCGGCCAGCCTCAGCTACCTAGTGAGGCACTCCACAACTTAGTGAAACCCTGTTTCACAATAAAGAATAAGAAATGGGGCTGGGGGTGTAGCTTGGAGGTAGAATGCCCCTAAGTTCAATCCCCAGTACCAAAAATAAAAGAACAATTACGCCATTTGCAGGAACACAGCGTAATTGCAGGATAGCTCTTGAGAACATCATGCTCAGGGAGATACACCAGGGCCGTGTGTTCTCTCTCATATGTGGAAGCTAGAAAAAAAGGAGAGAAAAAGGGACCTCGTGAAGGTAAGAGACCAGGAGAGCAGCAGAAAGGGGTCAGGGAGGGAGGCGGGAAGGAAGGGGAGGTCCAGGAAGCAGCCCAAGTCAGACCATGTGCATATATGGCGTATATGAACGTATCACTATAGGTTTTGCTACTGCGTGTAATTATAATGCGCCAATAAAATTTAAAATCAAGCCTGTGTGGGCACCTGGAGACGCCACCAGGGCTTTTCAAGTCACTAGCCAAGAAGAGAAAACAGCAAGGCAGAGCCCAAGATATGGAGACGCCAACACCTCTCCCCAGCAGAGCCCACGGCCGCCCTCCCGACAGTCACGCAGCGGTGCTCCCTCCCCCGCCCGCTCCACACCCTCCTGCTGCTCCTTTTGCAATCCTAGTACTTGGGAGGCTGAGACAGGAGGATGGCAGGTTCACAGCCAGCCTCAGCCACTCATTGAGGCCCTGCACAACACAGTGAGACCCTGTTTCAAAAAACAAAAAATAGGGTTGGGGGTATAGTTTATAGGTAGGATGTTCCTGGGTTCAATCCCCAGTTACACACACACACACACACACACACACACACACACACACACACACACAATGGTGAAGCCCACAGGGGTAAGATGGAAAACTGCTCAGGCCTTAATACCAGGTGAGGACGGCCAGATACCAAGCGGTAAATTCTCTTGGATTATGATTCTGTGCATAGATACAGAGGGATTCACAGTAGCCGCAGCAGAGGGACAACGCCTTCTAGAAGGAAAGGGTTCACAGGGACATATGACATATCAAAACTGCAGGGCAGCAGAAGGCACAATGGGGCATCCACATAAAGAAAAAGATAGGCAAAGCCAGGTGTAGTGGCACACGACTATAATCACGGTACTTGGGAGGCTAAGGCAGGATGATCGCAGGTTCGAGGCCAGCCTCAGCAACTTATCGAGACTCTCGGCAACCTAGCAAGACCCTGTTTCAAAAATGAAAACATAACAAGGGCTGGGAGTGCCGGGCGTGGTGGCACATGCTTATAATCCCAGCATTTGGGAAGCTGAGACCGGAGGATCCGGGTTCGCGGCCAACCTCAGCTACCTAGTGAGGCACTCCGCAACTTAGTGAGACCCTGTTTCAAAATAAAGAATAAAAAATAGAGCTGAGGGTATAGCTCGGAGGTAGAATGCCCCTGAGTTCAATCCCCAGTACCGCAAAAAAAAAGGGTTGGGGGTGTAGTTCAGAGGTAGAATGCCTTTGGGTTCAATCCCCAGTACCATAAAAAAGAAAAAGAAGAAAGATAAATATACGTGAAATGTTCAATGTGATTAGTAATTAAAGAGCTACAATAACAACAACACTGGCAGTGTGTTGTGTGCATGGAATTAGTGAGGAGTTCGTAGATGCGGTAACATTCAACAGTGCAAGACTCTCGGAGGCCAGAATCTCGGACAGGGCAGTGGGTGTGCACACGCGCACACCTTCCAAGAAGTCACCTGGGCAGGAGGTGTCACAAACTCAAAACTGCTAAAACCTTTGCCTTTGTCATTTCACCTCTAGAAACCTAAGAAACATACTTGGAAATGCAACTAAATGTTTGTATATGAAGCTGTTCACCCTAACACAATTTGTAATGAAACAAATAGAAAACCTACGTGTCCAATAAAAAGAAAATAGCTAAGCAAATTGGCCATTCCGTTTTATGTGATGAGCCATTAAAAAGTTACTGATAAAGAGTAATGCCACTCATAAAATGTTCAGTGGAGAGAGAAGGATTCCAAGTAACAGCACGGGGCAGCCATATAAGGAAAAGAGTCATCGAGATAGGCAGGGGGGGTAGGGTAATAAACTTCAACATTCATAGAAAACTGCAGCTGGACGCAGAACCAGAGGAAACAGGGTTTTTTTCTTCTTGATTTTCTAACTTCTCATGTATTAGAAATGAAGATATTTTAATAATGAGGGAGCACAGCATATATACTTTAAAGATGGAAAGCAAGCCGGGCGTGGTGGCGCACGCTTGTAATCCCAGCATTCGGGAGGCTGAGACCGGAGGATCCGGGTTTGCGGCCAGCCTCAGCTACCTAGTGAGGCACTCCGCAACTTAGTGAGACCCGGTTTCAAAATAAAGAATAAAAAATAGGGCTGGGGGTATAGCTTGGAGGTAGAATGCCCCTGAGTTCAATCCCCAGTACCGAAAAAATAAAGAAAGAAAAAAAGAAAAGATGGAAAGCACACACTAGCTCCCCTCGAAGCCCCTCTGTGAGACCCTTCCTCGACAGCTCTCTGGACTGCCTCTTCCGGGCCTGTCCCTCCTGTCTCGACTCACTCTGTACTGCCGTCCTCTGCTTCTGTCCTGTCTTCTGTTCAATCCACCTGCCCCCAAAACACTGCAGCCTGGAAAGGTCCACACCGTGCAGGGTGACAGGTGTGACCCCAGACAGAGGGTGTCCAGGGGGACACGGAGATGTGCAGGCACAAACATCACTCCCAGAGCTCAGGGTTTAACAGAAGAGCCAGACAGATTGCCAGCGTCCCTCAAGCCAGGAGCAACAGAAAAAGCATCCCCAAAGAGGCCCAGGCAACCGGCTTGGGACAGTCAAGGGAGGAAGCAGTTCCGATAGGGAGAGGGGAGAAGGGGACCATTGAGCTGGGTCCTGAAGGAGAGTAGCATCTCAGACAGAAAGAAAGGACACGCCTGGCAGGGGACAGCTTGAGCCAAGGCCCAGTGGTCTGGCAGGTGGCAGGGGTGGCAGCCAGGATGACAGGAACTCAGGATGGGTTATGGCAGAGAAAGAAAAGTAAGGCTAGAGCAATAAGGGCCTCGCATGCCGTGCCATCAAGTCTGGGCCTTCCATGGACAAAGGGTGCTTTCAAATGGCTCCAAGACAAAGAGGATGGTGCCCCTGGAGGGGGGCCTGCCTTCCCACCGTCCACGTGGTGGTGCACAGCCTGTGACTGGGTTTAAGGCACATGCATAGAAAGGGATTTTAACTCTACATAGTTTGCAGATCTACCAAGGAACCAGGGTTGCAAAGCCTTGCTCTGGGCTCTCACTGACCTTTGTCCTGCACCAGCACCTCCAGCTCCTCCTGAACACCATCGTACCAGCTCGTGATGTCCACGTGGAGGGAGTAGTCGCAGCAGGATTTGGTGTCAGCTGCCTCGTGCCACTTCTCGAAGGAAGTCAGCAGGCTGGACCCAGGCTCAGGAACGACATGGTCAACTGGGACAGAGAAACGTGAGTTATGACGCTTAGCACCCGAGTTATCGCAATGGTAGCCATATCACCACCACCACCACCACCACTACCACCATCCCCATCAATGTCATCACCATCACCATCATTGTCATCCCCACCATGACCATCCTTATCTATAGTCACCATTACCACCATCAATATCAACACCATCACCATCACCATCACCACCATGGACCTCATCAGTATCAACACCATTGCCATCTTCATCAATATCATCAGCATCATCCCCATCAATATCAACACCACCATCATCATACCAATCACCATCATCACCGTGACTATCACCAACACCAAACTCTTCAGTATCACCACTACTACCACCACCATCCTCATTACTATCACCACCACCACCATCACCACCATTACCGTCCTCATCTATAATCGTCATCAGCACCATCACCATCAGTATCACAATCATCACCATCCTTTTAATACCATCACCATCACCACCATCAATATCATCACCATCACCATCACCATCCCAATCACCAACATCACCACCATTGCCTCCCTCGTCTGTAATCGTCATCACCACCACCATCATCAGTATCACCATCATCAGCATCCTATTAATATCATCACCATCATCTCCATCAGCATCACCACCATCACATCACCATCAAACTCATCAATTCAACACCATCACCATCTTCATCTCCATCTCCATCATCACCACCACCACCACCTCCACCTCATTGACCTCATCACCACCACCATCAACATTATCTCCATCAATACAACACTATCGCCATCACCATCACCATTACGACCCTCATCAATATCATCACCACCATCGTGACCATCACTGCCATCCTAATGAATATCATCACCTTCACCATGAACCTCATCAGCACCACAGTCATCGTCTCCATCAATGTCACCACCATCATCACCACCGTCACCATTATCACCGCCATTATCATAATCATCACCATCACCACCACCACCGTTATCATCATTACCATCACCACCAGCACCATCCTTCCCTTCCCACCATCATTACTGCCAATGTTGCCACCAGGGCCACCATCGTTGCCACCGCCACCTGTGGTGGCTTCAACACCACCACTGTCTCATCATCCCAACTCTTCACTGAATGCCTACTGCATGTTAGAGAGTAGCACAAAGGCTTTATCAATTATCTCATTCAACCCTCAGGATGGTCCATGAAGCAAGTAGCAATAATCCCATTTGGAAGATGAAAAACTGAGGCTCAGAGTGGGTGAGGAACTTGGGCAAGGACTCACAGCTAGTAAGCGCTGGAAAGGAATTCCCTCGGACACCTGCCAGATGGTCTGAACTCTTATACCACTCTGCGTGGCCGGCTTTGGGTGACAAGGATCTCGGAAACTGAGAAAAGTTAACGTCCTCTCTACTTCTCAAATAAAATCTAAAGTCCACAGCGGCTGAACCAGAGTGCCCTCTTGTCTTTAACCCACCTGCTCACCCATCCCTCCTGCTCTGCCTCGGTCTCTGCACAACCTCCCTGCTCAGGCAGACATCCACACAGCTGTCCAGAGAACGAAGTGTCCGCTCTCCTCCTCCTGCAATCTGGCACCAGCCTTTGCTTGGTTGACCTCCCTGCCTCCAGGTCTACTGGAGACCCCAGTCCTCTCTCTGCTCGGCCTCAGGGCCCCAGGAATCACTGCCTCCTTGAAGTCCGCTCCTCTGTGGCCATGAGCTTCTGGCTCTGTCTGCCTTCTGCCCCACTCCTCTGGGTGTTTCCTCTCAATCTCCTTGCAGATGCTTCCACTTAGCCACAAAGTGATGGGGCCTCTCAAAGCTTGCTCCTAGAACTTCCCTTCCTCCGCACCTGCTCATTCAAATGTCCTGCTGCATTGGAGCGTCAGGTCTCTTGACCTATTTACACCCTTGACCTCCCCAGTAGGAGGACGTGTACCAAACACCACATGGGATGCCACCCCTTACCAAACACATGCCAACCTGTGCCCCCGTCCCTCTACCCAGCTGTGGAGGGCATGGCCATGCACCTGCTGACCTGGCCCCCACTTTTCCCCACAAGTGCACATCTGGGCCATCACAAGCCATGCTTCAGTCCCTCCCAGGTGCCCCTGGGCCTGTCCACTGTTGTGCCCGTCCACAGCCAAGCTGCCATCACCTCTATAGGCTGAGAAACTGCAAACCCCCTACTGTTCAAGCCGCGCCTGACCTGGTCTGCTCTGTTCTGGTCTCTTCAAAAATCAAAGTAAGCCGGGCATGGTGGCACATGCCTGTAATCCCACTACTTGGGAGGCTGAGACATGAGGATCGAAGTATGTATAAGGACAGTATCAGCAACGTAGCGAAACTCTCAACAACCTAGCGAGACCCTGTTTTTTAAAAAAAGAGGCTGAGGTACCCCAAGTTCCAAAGAGGAAACAAGAACAAAAACAACCCAAAAAGTAGAACACATCAAGAAACACCACATCCACCGGGCGTGGTGGTGCACGCTTGTAATCCCAGCATTTGGGAGGCTGAGACTGGAGGATCCAGGTTCGTGGCTAGCCTCAGCTACCTAGTGAGGCACTCCGCAACTTAGTGAGACCCTGTTTCAAAATAAAGGATAAAAAATAGGGCTGCGGCTATCGCTCGGAGGTAGAATACCCCTGAGTTCCATCCCCAGTACCACACACACAAAAAAAGTCCCTGCTGAAAGCCCCCGAATGGCTGTTCAGATGAAGAAGAGCTCATTTCTAACTTGTGGGTCGAGGTCCACCGCTGACTCCTTCCAGTCCCAGGACGGTCCCCTCCCTCAGCCTCCCTCTGTGGCGGGCCTCCTTCAGTCTCCTGATGGAGTGCGTGCCCCCACCACAGGCCTTCGCTCCTGCCAGACCCGCCTCCGGGCTCCCTGCTCCTCTCCTTTCTCTTCCCCCACTCAACTCCTATCTGTCCTTTGGATCACTGCATAAACGCTGCTTCCTTGGAGAAGTCTTTCCCCAGCCCTTCCTCATGGTTCAAAGCCTGTGCGCCTTTCTCTTGTGGCCTAGTCACAGTTTAATGTCACACGTGTGGTGGATTAGAGATTCCCCACAGGAAGCCAAGGCCCAAGGAAGCAGCTCCCCCGCCTCCTGGCATGGAATGTGGCACAGCGTGACTCTCCGTCAGCCTCTGCTGAATAAAAACACAGGGTGGGGACAGGGACCTCCCTTCCCCTTGGGCTGGTGCTTTGGCAGGCTCCTGAGTTCTGAGAAGCACACTGCAAACTGTGCTTCCCAGATTCGGGTGAGGCTCTGGGGGTGGGGCAGCACCCCAGGGAGATCGGGGAGGAGCTAGGGGGTCCCTGCACCCTGGCCCTGGAGCAGATGCTGCGCCCCACCCCACGCAGGTCTCCCAAGCCGGCAGTTCACCCCAGATGTCCCGTGTGTCAGGCACTGACTGAAGGACTTCACGCAGGCCTCCCAACCACCGCACAGGGTTGGATCGGGAGCCCATGCAGCAGCTGAGGAAGCCAAGGCTAGACAGGCTCAGAACTGGCCTGTCCTGGAGGTCTCCAGGCTGGTAGCTGAGACAGGAGTGCAGGCCCACTCAGGTCCAAAGCCGGGGCTGTCCCCACCTCCCAGCCAGCAGGCTCAGGGCTGCCTATTGGGAAGAGGATCCCGCCTGGGCTTGCCTTGTGAGCCGAGCAGCATCGCCTGGCACAGAGGCTTGGGGGGCAGGGACACAGCTCTGCCAGGCGGCTGGAGCTAGATCAGAGTGACTGCCCCAGGGTCCCCGGGGAGGACAGACAGGCTGGCCCGGCCTGCCACAGGCCAGTCACAGGGAATCACAGAACCCCATGGTTGAAAAGACATCTACCATCAACTGCTGCCTATTTAACTAAAAAGCACTAAAATGGAATCTAAGCAAAAGCAACCATTCAAAAAAGAAAAAAAGAAAGAAACAGGCTGCTGAGGACAGGAGAGGAAGGCCCGACTTCCCATAGACCGCTGCAGAGGACCCGTATCATTCATCTGCAAGTCCTGCTTCTCTCCTGTCATCCTCTTACCAGGATTTGCTGTGGGCAAAAAAATTCCAGCCCAGAGTGGGCGTGGCCACGTGACTTACAGGGCAGGAATCGCGTGTCAGTGAAGAGATGAGGTGGTGGACAAACCCCTCTTGCACGCTGCTATTAGCCAGAGGAGAGCCTGGCTGAGTTGCTGGTTAGAGGATGGGAGACCTGAAGGCCCCCTGAATCCCACTGTAGCCGGAAGCAGAGACACCCCAGCACACCCCACGGCCACACACTTGAATAAGAGCCATCAAGGGCTGCTCTGGTTTGGAAATGACTGTGTCCCCCAAGGAGTCCTCAGTGCAGGGATGTGCACAGGTGGTGAGGCCTTCAGAGGTGGACCCCAGTGGGAGGGAACTGGGTCATCGGGGTGTGACTGACCAGCAAGACTGGACCCTGCTCATTCCCCCGTCTTGCCACGTGACTTCTTCCTCTTGCACACACTCCCACCATGATGCCATCTACCATGTGGCAATTTAGCCAAGGATACCCTCACTGGAGGCCAAATCCAGGGATCTACCTGATCTCAGGCTCTCAGCCTCCCAAACTGTGAGCTAAATGAAGCTCTTTGCTTTATAAAGTACCTGGGTATTTTGTTATAGAAACAGAAGACAGACTAATGTAGGGGCTGTTTGTTATGCGGCATTATCAGAGCATTACTACAGCAACACCGATGAATACAACCACTTCCTAACTAGGCGAACCTGGACAGATAACGCCAACTCTCTGAGCCTCTGGTCCTATATCTGTCATGACAGTACCATGCCCTTGTTTCTGAAACTTTAACCATCTTCACACTTCAGGATTTTTTTTCTCTATCTCTCTCTAATCCATATCATTCTTTATATAAACACTTTTAAGTTTATTCAGTTTCTAAGAACCTGCGTGCTAACTTCAGTCTCATCCTAAGCAGGCATATCCATGATGTGTTTGTTATTTTCCAATAACATACGATGAGTTTAAAGTTTTTTAATGTGCATGTGTGCGTGTAAAGTCGTCTTGTACGCCGCCAGCAGTGCACGTAGTATGCTTTGCAAAAACACTGACTTTATGAAGGGTTTCAGTGAGAAGAAAATTAGGTGACGCTGAACCACGTGCCAGGTCTACACGGAGTGCCACGGTGACACCAGCACTCTGGCCAGGGACGTGCGACTCACTGATCATGGTGGTCCCGCCCGCCAGCGCTGCCCTGGTTCCTTGGAAGAAGTCATCGGCCGCAGTCATGCCCTGGCAGGGTTTCTGCAGGTACGTGTTGACGTCAATCCCTCCGGGAATAACCATCCGTCCATTGGCCTCGATGGTCTTCACCCCACCAGGAACGATTAAGTTCTCTCCTATTTGCCTAGGAACAGACAACAAAGGGGCCTTTGGTTCTTAGAAGGAGCACCCAACAGCACAACTCAGTTCCACTAAGCAAACTCTTTTTGTTGGTGGTGGAACTGGGGATTGAACCCAGGGGCACTCTACCTCCGAGCTATACCCTCAACCCTTTTAAATTTTTGTTTTGAAACAAGGTTGAGGCTCTACTAAGTTTCTGAGGCTGGCCTCCAACCTGCGATCCTCCCATCTCAGCCTCCCAAGTACTGGGATTACAGGTGTGTACCACCCCACCCACCCCACTAAACCTTTTTGAACTGGGCCTGACCCAGGGGAGTGAGTGGGTGGAGAAAGCTCAGGCAAGGGCCCTGCCCTCTAGGATCTCAAAGTCTGACAGAGCAAAATGTTTGAATCCAGCAGAACAGAGAACAGGCGTTGGATCAAGTGGAGGTGAGACCCAGCCTCTTACCAGGTGACACAGCCTGTGAGCAGCCAGTCTCTCTCGGGTACTTTGCACACTTTGGCAAGGTCCCTCGGGACACAGAAAGGAAGGGCACTGCAGCCAGGGTGCGAGTCCTTTACCCCGCAAGCTCGCAGAGACATGAGTTGCACCCAAATCCATACATTGAAGCCCTAACCCGGCACCTCCAAGAGAGCCTTTGCAGACCGGATGGAGACAGAGGTGATTAAGGTACAATGTGGTCACTAGGTGATCCTCAGCCGGCCTGCCTAGCACCCTCATAAGAAGCAGAGATCAAGGCGCAAATAGAGAGAGATGACCAGGGAAGGACTCTGGGAAAAGATAGTATCTTCAAGCCAAGAAGAGCGGTCCCAGGAGGAGCCAGCCGTGACCAGCCTGGAATCCCAGCCCCCAAACTATGAAATAAATGTCTGTGGTCGGGGCCCCTATCTGCTGTAATCCCAGAACATGGGAGACTGAGACCGGAGGATTGCTTGTTCAAGGACAAGCCTCAGCAGCTGAGCAAGACCCTCCCTCAGCAACTTAGACCCTGTTTTAAAATAAAAATAAAAATAGAGCTGGGGGTATAGCTCAGAGGTAGAGCACCCCTGGGTTCAATCTCCAGTACAAAAAGTGCCCCCCCTTTCTGTCTGAAGTACTTTGCTGCCTCAGCCCAGACAAGCCAATGCAGACAGGCACCGGATTCTCACTTAGCCAAAAGTTTGTGAGCACTGGCCTCAGACATCGTGCAAGTGCTCTGGGTGTGCAAGACCAGGCCAGTGACCCCGTCTCTCTGCAGAGAGAGGCTTGCACGGGCGGTGAAGGTTCCAGAACATGCAGACCAGCACTCCTGTTCCTACTGCAGCAGTGCCCAGAAACTTCCTCAAGAAGGAAGGAACCTAGCCGGGCATGATGGCGCACGCTTGTAATCCCAGTATTCGGGAGGCTGAGACCGGAGGATCCGGGTTCGCGGCCAGCCTCAGCTACCTAGTGAGGCACTCTGCAACTTAGTGAGACCCTGTTTCAAAATTAAGAATAAAAAATAGGCTGGGGGTATAGCTCAGTAGTAAAATGCCCCTGAGTTCAATCCCCAGTACCGCAAAAAAAAAGAAGAAAAAAAAAAAAGAAGGAAGGAACATTCCAGATAGGCCCAGCAAGAAGCACCTAAGCCTGCTTGCCATGGGCCACGTGAGGGACTCACTTGGTGACCAACAATGCCTGTTTTATTTGTTGGAACTAGAGTAAAGAGAGTTCAAGGCACCGAGGAGAGTCTTGGCCAGAAACAGGACAGGGACCCTGTGACTTCCCAAATCACCCCCGAGCTGAGACCGCGAGAGCTGAGAGGGAGACATTTTTACTTGAAAGAGAAGTCCAGGTGTCCTGAATTTTGCGAATTAGGCAGCACCTTGATTTTTCAAAATGATCACATAAAAACACGAGGGTTTCTTCCTTCAGGTCCCAAACACAACCCCAAACTCGTGGGCGGCTGGAGCAGACACCGGCTCTGCCTGCACTCTGGCCGGGCCGGTCCAGCACGCTGGGGCAGGGTGGCAGCTCCTGCAGCCGCTCTCCCCACAGAACCAGGTGCTGCAAAGTGGCTTCCCTGAGCTGGAAAGAGTCCAGCAGAGAACAGTGGCCGGTCCAGGGGACACCCAGAAAATGCTAGCGCTTGTTGCCACCGCGTCCAGGTCTGCTGCTGTTGCTATAACCTGAGGCCACCCCCCCCTCGACTGCCCACCTGATGCCCCGGAAACCCTGATCCTCCCGATCCTTTTCCACACACGTGGGCTTGCGTGGGAGCTGGGGGAAGGTGCAGGAAGACCTTGATGCGTATAGTAAGAGCAGTGTCTTTTCTGCACACTTGCTGGAGAACCCAGAGTTCTCTGAGCACCTCAAGGGTTGGCTCATTTAATGCTTATAACTAGCTTTTAAAGAAGATGGGGTAATAACTCAAATGCTAACCCCTGAGCAAAGGTAGGGCAGGGTGCAATCAGAGGGGCACGGACATAGCCTCCTGCCCCCCAGTGGAGTCAGAGCCCAGGAAGTCCTCTTGCTAGGAGCTCATCTTTACCTTTTTATTAACCTCTCAAATCTCCCACCAATGACCCTGTAAGGCAGGAGGCTTCCCTCTGTACAAGAAGACAGCAGAACCCAGAAAGGTAGGGGAGCCTGTCCAAGGTCACACAGCAAGCGGATGGTGGGCCTGAATTCAAGCACAGGCCTCCCCAAGACAGGAGCAGGGCTCTGCCCACCCGGCTGTGCTGCCTCCTGCGTTTCCTCGCACGGGAACTGCAGATAGCGTCCAAGCTGGGCCTCCCTGCTAATCAGGAGGAAGGCTGGACCAAGGAGGACTGTAGCAGGGTGCACGGAAGGGGAGCAGGGGAGCAGGGGAAACAGGACGCCAGTTTGGGGATCACACAGGCGCCCTGCCCAGTCACCATGGGGTGGAAGGAACCTCGGGCACGCCATTCACCAACGCTAGGCAACCTCGGACAGGAGGACGTGTGCTCACGTGGTCAGAAGGAACTTCAGCAGCCACCCAGCCTCGCAGGGGAGGAAAGGGAATGCCAAAGCTCCGAGAGGGTTTCAGCATCCGGATGCACACGGAAAGGGGGCTTGGGGAACCAATCGGGGCTGGTCACACCGCACGTGAGGCCGCCGCCCATTTCCTGAGCAGCCTGGCGGCCAGAGGCTAAGAGCCCAGGTGTCCCTACAAGCAGCAAGCACTTAAGAAATGCAGCTGGGTCCCTGACCCCTTGCTCCAGGTCTAGGGAAGGGCTGAGGGAGCAGAAGTGACCAGTTCAAACTTCTACCAAGAGGTGGTGTGTGGAAATGGTGAGGCCTCAGCTCCCCAGGGAACCCCACAAAGGGGCACCCACCCCCGAGCTGTTCTCACAGATCTAAGCAGCAGTGCAGCTAGAAAACCCCACCTCTGACCCATCTCACCGCACCTGCCTGCCCAACCTGCCCCTGTCTCCCTCTGGTCCAGGCGGGGCTGTGACTCAGAGCGCCTGCACCTTGGCCAGAGGGGTCCAGTCTCATCTGTTTGAACTTGCCCTTAATCAATACTCCTGGGCAGGGTGCAGAGGCCTCACGGCCCTGGCCAAGGAGCAGATGGCAGCTCACAGGCTGGGGGACAGAGGACGGCACCCGCCCACAAGGTCCTGGAGGAGACTGCACTTTGGCTGAGCCGGAGGACAAACCGGAGTTGACGGGGAGGGGAGGGCGCCATTCCCAGCTGAGGACATCTGGGTGGCCTGTCCTGTCTTCCTTATGGCTGGAAGAGCCAGTGTGAAGAGGGAGAGAGGGAGAGAGGGAGGGAGAGAGGGAGGCCAGCAGCAGGGAGGCCTGGGCGGAGTCCAGGACTGGAGTTGGGAGGGCAGACAGGAGGCAGAGACGACATGGCGTTCCAACTCTTGATCACTCTTTCAATGTACCTGTTCCTCCTCCTCCTCCTCCTCCTCCTCCTCCTCCTTCTCCTCTTTCCTTCTCCTCCTCTTCATCAAAGCTCATGTGGCCCCAGTGAACAAGGCCGCTTCCCGCCTGGCCCTCGCCTCGCCCAGATTCCCTCCCCTCCGCTCTCTTCCCACGCCAACAACCCCAGCTAGGCCTGAGACATCTCCTCCCTGTCCTCCAGGTGTGGAGGAAAGGGGCCAGACAGCAGCAAGTCCAGGCCACCCTGATCCGGAAGGAAGAGAGCCGCTCTGCTCCATTCCTGGCCAATAAAATAATCTAAGCCACAGAGAAACAACTGCCCAGCCCTTGAGACTGAACTGTGTCCCTCCGAATCCAGGCGGAAGTTCCTTCCCATTAAGGAAATGATTAAGGTTTACTGAGGTCACAAGGGTCAGTCCCTAATCCAAAAGGACCAGTATCCTTATAAGATGGAGACACCTGCTTGTCACAGAGAAAGGCCATCTGAGGACACAGCCAGAAGGTGGCCACCTGTCACCCAAAGAAAGAGGTCTTGGCAGAATCTGGCCTGCTGGCACCTTGAACCAGGGGCACCAGCCTCCAGAAATACGAGAAGTTTCTGTTGTTTAAACCGCCAGGCCTGTGTCGTTTTGTCCTGGCCGCCCAAGTGGACTCCCAGCCCTGGGTCATCAGCCCCAGACCAAGAGGGAATCAAGGGAGAACTCCGGTCCCAGCCACGGCCCTGTGCAGAAGCCAAACGTGGCCCTTCCTCCTCTGCTCCCTGCACCCCAATTCCAGACACGGTAGACAGCTAGAAGACAGAGCTGTGGATTCCGCCAGACGTTCAGGGGTGGAATCAGGCCTTGTCCCTAATTCACTCTGTAATGCGGGGGCCAGGGCTTCCAAAACAGTGAAGCACATTGCACCCGCAACTCAGCGTGTGCATTTCACAGCCCAAGTGTGAGCTCTGAGCGTGGCGGGTGCAACCAGGTGAAGCGCGAAGGCTGGCACAATGCAGGGGGCCCTCAACACATACCCCCAGTCCCCGTGCCAGCCCAGTCTGACCTCCCAACCCGAACCCCTGAAATACAGCACCGCGGCACAGTCAGGAAGGGGCAGAGAACCAGCCATCGTGCTGCGTCGGGCTGGCAGCCTAGAAAGACTGATTTCTCGAAGGACTGTTCTGGTCAACCCACTTTATAAGTCCATCTTCCAAGTAGACGTCGGCGTAGAAGGACTGGTCATCGTTGACGATCCGTCCACCTTTGATGAGGAGGCGGTCGCTCTGAAAGGCAAAGCACAGCAGTTAAGAGTCACTGGGGAAAAAGATGGGAGGATTTTTTTCTTCTTTTCATTTTTAATTTGAAAATTCTCAAAATAGCTTCAAAAGCCAGGGCATTGGAAAAGTCCCTCGGGTCCATTCCCCACTTTTTTTTTCAGTACTGGGGGGTGGAACCCAGGGGCATTCTACCTCTGAGCTACACCCCCAGACCTATTTTTATGATTTTTTTAAATTTTGAAACAGGGTCTCACTAAGCTGCAGAGGGCCTCACTAAGTAGCTGAGGCTGGCCGAGAACCTGCAATCCTCCTGTCTCAGCCTCCCAAGTACTGGGATTACAAGCGTGCACCACTACGCCCGACTTCATCCCCACTTTGACCCTCTCCATTAGATGGGTCACCACTTTCCCTTCTCCTATTCCCCTGTCAAATGCTTTGCTTTCATTTTGCTGAGGCATTTCAAAAGCAAGGGCATCGGAAAAGCCCCTCGGGTCCATTCCCCACTTTTTTTTTTCAGTACGGGGGGTGGAACCCAGGGGCATTCTACCTCTGAGCTACACCCACAGACCTACACTGGGTCATCCCACCTATGGATACTTCAGCATATATCTCTAATTGTTAAGGATTTTTAAAAATAAACACAACCAACCAGGCAGGATAGCACATGCCTGTAATCTCAGCCCTTGGGAGGCTGAGACAGGAGGATCACAGGTTTGCCGCCAACCTCAGCAACTTAGCAAGACCCTCAGCAACTTAGTGAGACCATTTCAAAATAAAAAAAAAATAAAAGGGCTGGGTTGTCACTTGGAGGCAGTGTGTGTCTGCGTTCAGTCCCCAGAACAAAATGAAGGAAAGAAGGCAGGCATGCAGGCAACCTCAATCCATTACTCCAACTAACCCAATTAACACTAATTCCTCATCTCAGTCCACAATCAGACCATATTCAATGCTACTTGATTGTCTTAAAGATATCTTTTTGCAGCTGGCTGCTGTAAATCAGGACGCACACCAAGTCCCCACAGCGCACCCGGCTGGCTCGTGCTTCTCTGCTGTCTCCTGACACCTGCCCTGGCTCCTCCCTTTTGAGTGCCATTCATTTGTTGAAGAAACTGGGTCATTTGTAGAACAGGAATCACTTAAGGCATTTTTAATATGATAATGATCAATTTGGAGACATTGTACAAGATGATGAAAAGACTGAATTAAAAAAAAAATCCCTACTCCTCCAGCACATGTTCAAGCGTCACTCTGGTGTTTTTCTTTGTTTTCTTCTTTTTCTCATACTTGTGACTCAAGGGCACCCAGCCATCCGCTCACTGGCACACTGGTCAGGGCTGGCCGGTCTCCGTGACCCCTGGCCTGGGGTCAGGCCCTGAAGAGCCAGGGGAAAATAGGAGCACATAGGATCCACTCTTTGGGGTGGACAGGTGAGAGATGGAAATTTCACAAAGCATGGGGTGCAAGAGGCTCATGGAGGAAGAGCAAAGTGGGGGGCTGCCCAGCTCAGACCTGGAAAATCTGTGGAGATAGGCTGCATGAAACTAAGGGCTGAAAAGGGAGGAAGCCAGGGAGGGAGGATGTGGAGTGTTCTGGGGACGAAGAATGGCGTACAAGGCCCGGAGGCGGTGAACCCCAGAACACAAGAAAGAGCACAGCTCGGTCCTTTGGGCATCTTACCATAAGCGTGAGCCAAGTTATGACATGTTCTTCATGACAGTAATTTTTAAATGCCTAGAAAATACTATATCTAATGAATACAGGATAAATTGTTTAATTCCGGATGGATGGATGGATGGATGGATGGATGGTTGTTGGATAGACAGATGGTTAGACAGATGGATAGATGGATGGATGGATGGATGGATGAGTGGGGTCGGTGAGTGAGAGAGTGGATGAATGAATGGATGGATGGAGTGGGTGGATGGGTGGGTGGATGGAAGAATGAGTGGGTGGATGGATGGATGATTGGATGAATGAATGGATGGATGGGTGGATGGATGGGTGGATGGATGGATGGATGGGTAGATGGGTGGATGGGTGGATGGGTGGATGGATGGATGGATGGATGGGTGGATGGATGGATGGATGG